>CAEGAE010074380.1:0-126391 GCA_903067095.1 Girardinus metallicus
CACTGGAAACTAAAATTCTTATTGGCTAGGTAGACTACCTAGCTTCCATCGTCTCTGTTTCTTAAAGAGACATTCCCCTTTTATATGGGTTACATAATTCCCAAAACCTGTATGCTTACAAGACAATGAGATGATCCTGGTTACCTGCTCACATTCCGCGTGAAAATCTTTTGAGACACTCTTGTCCTCAGTGGGCCATCAGAACCAATATCTTAATGCCTCATCATACCTCGCCTCATCAGTGCTGAGCACCAAACTCCCTGCTTTTCAACATGAACAAAACTTATTGTGATGAAAAAAGATTTATATTTTAGTTATTTTCTGGCAGTAAAGTCTTTGTCTAAATGCACTTTTAACTCATTCAGCTGCTTATATGTGATGACAAATTGCTGAATTTCTACAATCACCGTACTTCCAAAATGCCATCTTTACATCACAAAGGGCAGAAACAGACTACTTAATTATGCAGGAAATGGGCTGTAATGGGACATTAAAATCATCTAGATAGCATTCACAAGAAACATACTTTGTGGGAATAAATTCCTTGACATGCAGAGCAGCTCATTAGACACATGGCTGCTTTACTGACCAGCTAAATCACCCCTGACTCCCCATTCCCAGACCAGGGCTCAATTTTCTCCTCACTTGACATATACTGCACATCATCACTGTAATTGATGACTTGCTCAGTACTGCCGTGAAAGAAGCTGATGAAGGAGCCCAGATGGTAGACTTTGTTTTGTTCTCTTTCTGTTCAACTTTTTAATTCAACCTAAATGAAGACCAAAGTCTTAAAACTTTCAATCACTCTTACTTATTCTGCCTTTGTTGCAGAGGAGATCAGCAGAGGGTGAGGCAATTCTGTGAACATCAATAAGTTACCAATCTTCTTCTTTAATTATCAGCTGCTGAGAGTGAGGGGTGGATTGATGGAGCAAGAGGCAAGACTTGAGAGGAGTGTGGAGGGCAAACGGCAGCTGAAGAACCAAATCTATACACCAAGGGCTGCAAAGCACGACCTGCTGAATTCAAATGTTTAGATAGCAAAGGAAAACACAAAGTAAGCAAAAGAAGTTTGTTTTCTTCCAGAACTCTCAAACTCTCAATTAGTTTTATTTTAGAGACAAAACACAAATCAACCACTTTGAGAATATTTTCATGCATTTCTGTTCATGTCAAGTAACTTAAATTCACTCAGACTGATAAAAGAACATTAGAAATTTCTCCAAAAGGCCACAATTCCAAGCATCTTAATAAAAATTCAAAAAAGTCATGAGATGACACACAAACTCACTGCAACATTTTTTTTTTAACAATTATTGTCGATATGAACTGTAGAAGAAAAGAACAGTACAGAAGAATAGCTTCAGATTTTAGTCTTGGTTGGTTTGGGGACACTTGTGGTTACCATGGGAACAGCCATTGAGGCTTAATAATATGGGTTTTCAGCAGACAGCTACATTTTCCCCTGAAATGCAACAAAAGAGAAGCTGATGAATGCTTTGAATTCAGCCAAACAAACTAATGCATATTTAATGATGGGGTCAGTTAAAACGTCCTGCTTCATGTTTTATGCACATTTTGAAGTATCTCAGTAGCAAAGTTAGATAGCAATGTCAAAGGCAAACAAAAAGGAAACTTTAACTAGACAAGATTAAATGAAAAACACTGTATTGCCAATTGACATTTCACGCTTTCAAAACAAAATAGTTACTATAGATAAAAGAAATACACTTGTACAATCAAGATAATCTAGCTATAAATAACCCACATTTATGTTTAATTACCTAACCCATTTACATGTAGGACTACTATACATAATTGCATATTTTATTTTGTTTACTGTAACAGGCCTTCCCTAAAATACTACATACTTTTCCTACCACAAACAGTCCCTGTCAAAATTTGGCGTAGTTTTGACCAAAGAAAAATGTGATCAAAGCTGCAGTTTCTGATAAAGTTTTGAAGAAAAATAACCAAATTTATGATTGAATACCTCGCCTCAGGGCACTACTGGAAGCATGCAAAAAAGCTTTGTTGTCCCATCTTGTCATTTTACGTTTATGGCAAGTGGGAAATGTTTTCACACATGCTAAAAAAACATGACTCAAATGCTATGAAAAGTGTGCTTTTGATGTACTTTCCTGACTCATCAAAATTTAAAAGGTTTTTTTTTATTTGCTCTCCAGGTTAATTTATATTGGGTGTGTGGTGAAAAAATGCTGGGAGAAGATTTTTAAGTTTGAATCAGGTGTTCATATTTAACTTCTGATGCTGTCGTTTGTGAAGCCTTCTACTAAATGTGAAAAAAACACATTTTGGATGAAACTCAAGGTGGTGACTGGTGAAAGTTTGATGCTTCTGTATGGCTTTATTTAGGTGTAGACAGGAGAGTCTCTTCATAGTAACCTTAAATAAAATCATGATTTCACAGTATTGCAGTATTCATATAATGTTTTGAAATTGTTATATAAATATCAAAATATTGAAAGTCGTATTCCTTTGAATTTTGTCATTTTATTCAAATGTTAAAAAGAAAAGTCTTGCTGAAACCAAGTCTCATTGGTGTTGCTCCAGATGAGGCTTGTTTTTATGTGTATTCATTGGTGTGTGTCTGAAGGAACCATGGAAGGATACAGAGTGAGTTTTGGCGTGTCTGATTGCATTAGTGGGTGACTTGTTTCTCATTGACATTTCCTCTCATTCTTCTAATGAACTCCAGCTTGAGATGTTAAAGCAGGATGACAGCAGGAGCGAACGGAGTGCTAATCAAGTCAGTGGAAGCAGGAAAAAAAAAAAAAAAATCTGAGTCTTGCATAACGTTTGTCTTTCCTTTTTCTTTGCATATTTCTCTTCTTGTTCCCTCTCCTCTGCTCCCTGTATTGCTCCACTGACATGACATATCATTGGTGGCCAGTCATCACAAAGTACTGGCTGCACTGGTCACTGAATAAATCACCTAGACACAATTGGGTTAGGAAATGGAGGACTTTTACTGCAGTGTAGACAGATACGCATAGAGTAAATCTTCACACTTAAATGGAAACTTGCTCAGACTCTCTTTGTAGAACAAAACCACTCTGATCTGATTAGACAGCAACAAGAAAAGCAGACATCTTGATTTACTATTATGTTAGGCACATTGGCTATTCAAAACACATATTGAGGGTTTTCTTCTTTGCAAAGAGTACTTCTTATACCCTTGTGTCTGTATATCAGACGTTCACAAGATCTCATGAACACCAGCTAGATTAGTAACATTGCTTTCTCATTTGTCTCAGTTTTCCTTTATGAATTTAACCTTTTGCTATTTCATTATCTTCTTTATGTTTAACATATTTTCTTGCTATTTTTATTGTTTCCATATATTTTCCATTTTTGTTGTTACCTGCAGTAGCCCATCTTGCATGGCTGCTGTAATTTATACATGTGTTGCATGCCCATGAAGTCACCATCTGGATTTACACACCAGACAGGTATCAATAATTCAGGCTGGTGGCTATGTTTCAGCTCGCAACAAGTTATCCAACACTGGTTGATTTAGTAGATAGCTTCTTATTTCTTAAACCACCATACTGTGGTTGAGGAGAAGATATAGATCTATTATAGAATTGTAAAATTATTAGCAACCGTCAAATAAGTAAAAGATATACTAAAATTGGGTTAGGGTTGCTTTAAACATTGCTAAAACCAAATAGTAAAAAGTCATAAAAACTATAGAAATTGTAGCTTTGCTTAGTAATCATTGCATATTTTATTTTGTTTACTGTAACAGTCAGTATTTAATTTTAATCAGGCCCTCCCTAAAGTACTACTTTTTGGTCAAAAGATCTTAAAAAACGAACACATCATGTCACTGATATTTAGGAATAGATAAGCAAACTCATTGAGATCTATCAGCATGGATAAATGTCATACTGATAATATGAATAGTTCTGTCAGTACTGTCGATATTATTATTTGCAGGTACTGTAAAAAGGAAAATATTTGTTCACAGTACTTTACATTAGCAATGGCCAGTAGATCGACATAACATTTTATTAATGAAACTTGGTTAATCCCAAGGCTCCATTTGAATGCTTTATGTATTAACAGAGTTTTAAGAGTTTTTTAGCTTTATTTTGTAGCTGCTTTAGCTGTTTTTGAGTGTTCTTTTGGCTGTAAAATCTTCTAAGGACAAAATTTAATCAACTATAAAAAATAACTTTATATCAAGCATGTTACAGAAATACAAATGACTTCTCTTTGCTTTTTTAACTATGAGAACTACCTTAATGAATTGTATTTATTATTGTTTAGTAATATTTAGTCAAATAGATATATTAATGATACATTTTTGCCTCAGTTTCATGCTTTTCCAAACTTTTGCAATTGTCACCTGACTCTCGTCAGTCCTCATATTTATAGTCCCTTCCTACCTGTTTTGATAATTTGTTATCTGCGTGTCTTGAACTGTCCAGTCACTCACTCCCCCACTTGGACGTTGTGGGGTAGAGAGCTTGCCAGAGGAAAAGGGTAGACAGTTGTTGAATGGTTTTTGACATTGCATGAATGCAGTGCTGCATTCTAATTATGCAGTGAATACTCACAGTTACTTGTCACATATCAAACAGTGGAAAGACGTGGACATGCCAAATCTGAGGGGATGGAGAGTGCAAGATGTTGTTTTTTGGGAAGAGAAAATGTCATAGTGGCTATGTCTCCTCATGATAGCAACACAAAACTTAGAACAAATTTGCAAATGCTTTTTAGACTTTTCTTTACATTGTTTTATATGAACTTGTACAAGATGTAACTAAAATAACTAACTAATAATAACTAAAGTAACTAAAAGTGTCATACTACCAAAGAACACTTTCATGGACTTTCACAACCCTTTCAGCTAGAAGACTGATGTGTAACATTTAAGTAATTTGAACAGATTGGTCTTATTGGTGCTATGAATTTTGTAGGTACACAGTGCCATTCTGTAACACAATCAAATACCATACAGTGGGAAAAAAAAGTATTTAGTCAGTCATCAATTGTGCAAGTTCTCCCACTTAAAAAGATGAGAGAGGCCTGTAATTGACATCATAGGTAGATCTCAACTTTGAAAATAAGGGTGGAAAATAAGTATTTGGTCACCGACAAACAAGCAAGATTTCTGGCTGTCACAGAAATCTTGCTTTGATGCCCTGGCCTTTGTTGAACAGAGCAACAAAGGCGTGGCTTCGTAAGAAGCATTTCAAGGTCCTGGAGTGGCCCAGCCAGTCTCCAGATCTCAACCCCATCGAAAACCTTTGGAGGGAGTTGAAAGTCTGTGTTGCCCGCCGCCAGCCCCAGAACATCACTGCTTTAGAGGAGATCTGCTTGGAGGAATGGGCCAACATTCCAGCAACAGTGTGTGCCAACCTTAGTTATTGACCAAATACTTATTTTCCACCCATATTTTCAAATAAATTCTTTAAAAATCAGACAATGTGATCTTCTGAATTTTTTTTCTCATTTTGTCTCTCATAGTTGAGGTCTACCTATGATGTCAATTACAGGCCTCTCTCATCTTTTTAAGTGGGAGAACTTGCACTTGAATTGGTGACTGACTAAATACTTTCCCCCCCACTGTATTTCCTACACTATAAGTAAGACATAAACTGTAGAATGTGTGTTATCTTGAAATTTGTGTAATTATCCAGGAAGTCAGAACAAAGGAACCTTGAAGGAAGGCATCCCACAACAGTGGGCATTGCCTTGGCAGAAAATGAAAGCTACTGCTCTTAAAGACTGCCTGAAACATTTTCTTTTGTGGATGAAATTGGATAATTATTAGTTTGTTCATAATTAGTCATATTAGTTATTTTAAGGTGAATGTTTTGAAGGCAAATGCTAAAATATGTAGCCCTAATTAGATTGCTGTTTATACCACCCGCTGCTACATGGTTTACCTACTGAGTAATGAACTTAAACCAAAAAAATCCCACGTTAATAAATTCAGTAAGGTTTAATTCTACAAAAGAATGCTTTAAAAATGTCAAAAAACAAAAAGATTACTGAATTTAATTCACTTCATAGCCGCAATTCACAACACGTTGTCTCAAGGCATTTTACGTAAAAAGCAAATTCAATTCAATTATGCAGATAGATTTCAATTGATCTAACTTATGAAACAATGCTATCAAATTTATTAAATCACTGAAATCTATTAAAAAGTTCTCTATCAAGAAAACCCAGAAGATTACACCAAGTCAGTGATTTTCAGCAATCATGTCTACTGGATGAGCTTGCATCGATAGTGGACAATTGCTTGCTGCTCATTGTTGCACAGGCAGGTTAGATTTTGAGAACTTCTGTCAGCAAGAAGTATATATGGTGGGTTTTTTTTTTTATTATTTTTGCCTTTTTTCAAACTAAACTTTTTTAATTGGTCTAAAAAGAGTTAATGATGGCAGCAGCCTGTTTAAAAGATCTGCATGCTTACTTACGTCAGAATTAGATACTCTTCTTTATATCTTGTTTGATGCAGGCATTTAGGGAACACTGTGATAAAAAGGGGACACGCAGTTCCTCTGGGAAAAGAGGGAGCAAGTTGGGACTCCACACCTTTCCTTTACACCCTAACAGTGAATGCAAAGGAACAGTTTCATATTCCTTTAACTTTTCTCTTCAACACACAATGAAAGGGGAGATGAAAAGGAAAGATGAAAGAGCTTTTTTTCTGTGGCTAGATGATGGAAGTGGGTTTCAAATTACTGTTCATACATTTTAACACTGTTTTTAGCATCCTTTAGAATTTGATTTGATAATACTAATTCATAGCCAATCAACAAAAAAACATATTACAATAACAAAAAGAGCTCTGCCTGTCTGCAGTGGCCATGGCTTAATACTGGATAAAAAGTGTTTTTCATAATAATAATCTATTATTATTATGAAAGCTAGTTGAACAGGAAAAACTGCTTAGGCCAGCCATCAATTTGCAATGATTGGCAGTGAGTTTTTAACATCACTGTGGAGGAATTTTGACCCACTATTCTTAGAAAAATTGTTTATTTCAGCCATGCTAGAGTGTTTTTGAGCATGAGCTGCCTTTTGAAGGACATGCTAGTGCAGTTCAATTGCATACATGCCTAGACATTGACTACTCCAAAACTTTTATTTTGTTTTTGAAAAACATTTAGATTTGGACTTTTTTGTGTACCTTGGATCATTACCCAGCTGCATGATTCAAATGTGTTTGAATTAATAATATCCTCCTTTTTGGAATCATAAGAGCAGAACCTATGGTTCCATCACCATCACTCACTTTTCTTTCTATTTCACATATTTATCCAAATGAGGGTGGATCTTTAAGATGTTCTTGGGAAATGTAAGATGGGCCTTTTTTGAATAACAATGGCTTTTAGCCTTTAAACTCTCCCACAGATGTGTCTTTTGCTCAGTCTTTCTCTTATAATACTGGTCTTTATTTGACCAGGTAAAAACCTTTTTGAGATCTACAATCTCTGTTTCAGAAAGGACCTGGCAAAATAGCTGTATCATTTGGTATCATTTCCATTCATACAGTTGACGTGCATTGAGTTTTGAACACTGACCTTACATGAGGAAAGTGAGGTCTGCAGTGCTCTTAGATGCTGTTCTGGATAAGCTTTTAGTGGTCCGTTGTACTGATAATGGTAGGTTTGGCTCCTACGGAATGTTTACCACTGTTCTGTCTTTTCCCTAATGGTGAATAATGGCTCCCAGTGTGGTTCACTGGCATCCCACAGCATTACAAAGTACTTTGTAAACTTTTCTGGACTGATATGTTAGTCACTACGTGTTGCTAGTGAAGTTGAACCAAAAAGTTGGAGTTAAGCACCACAGCAGAAGAGTAGGATACAATGGTCAGCACATCAAGGGAAGAAATAAACAGGTGGGAGAGGGTAGGACACCATCTGGAATAAGGAATTTTAAATCTTACAATAATCCTTGGATTTTTTCAGTGACACCTAAAACAACCAGGTATCTTGCAGAAGAGCTTAAATCACAAAAGAGCAAATTAGTGCAAATATCAGACGTGAATGAAACTGACACATGGATTTCAAATGCATTGCAACCATGAATATGAGAAAAGGGTGACATGGATAGGTATACATATTTGTCTGTAGGATCTGGACTGACATGAAAATATTTTGACCTAAACCATTGCTTTGTAGCTCTGGTTGTATATTTAAAACTTTTGGGGTAGGTTATCCTTTGACCCAGTCTCGAGTCTCTTGCAACCTCAAACAAGTTCTCTTCCAGGATTGTTCTGCATTTCCTATTCTCCAGCATCATCCTCCCATTAATTTTGACCAGCTGGAGAATGAACTCTTCATATCATCATGATTTTAAAGCTGCATTAAAGCTGTTGTTCAGTGTTAGAATTACACCACAAAGGAATTTTTCATCTGTATCTGAATTTTAACTTTTGGTGTCAAAATGGGATGAATGCAAATGAGCACCATATTTAATATTTTTTTGTAAATAATTTAAAATCCATTTTTGTCCTTTCACTTCACAAAAATGTGCTGCTATGTGTTATTCAATGCTGAGAGGAGTCTCTTCTTCAGCAGGAGTGGGACAGACTGCTGCATCCTAGGTGCACAAAGGAGCATTAATGCAGCTAATCCTCCCAGCAGCTGCTGGACTTTACAACCATCACTCCTCCAAACAAACTAGTGATATTGCACAAACCAACTCAATAAGTGTTTACACCACATGAATGCGCAGTTTTTGTAATTTCTTGTAATCAGATTGTTTTTCTTTTAAATACATTTATATTTTGATTCATCTTTCTCAGTTGCACATTTTTGTTAATCTAATTGTGTTGCTTTAAAGACTTGCGCAGTATTTTTCTAATTTTATAAATGTGTCCTTACTGTACAGTCAGTCTATTATTTTTACTTTTTGTTTTTATATTTTACCTTTGTGTGAATCTGCTTACTACTATTTTGCCTATTGTCTGCTGGTACGCTTCAGTTTCTAAATATCTTGAGTAAACAATGTTTTACAAGTGTGACTATATGAGCCTGTGTGTCCCAAGATATTTTTTTTTATTAGAAACCTCAAAGCATGTGCTTATTTAAAAAATCAAACAAAACAAGAAAATATATAATTAAAAAAAACTAATTCAGTAAAGAAAACAGGTTGGTGCACATGTTGAAGAAAGATGCTCATCAAAAATGTTTTAGCTGTGACTTCATGAGTTTCATCTTTCCTCTGCTCTCATCACTGATTCATAGACAAGCAGTTTTCTGCAGGATTACCTTTTTTCAGGATCCATTAAAGAGGGAAACAGATGGGTCGGATGATATTCTTTGGAGAGGTCCAGTATCACAGAGCTTTGATGAGTAACAACAGCTTGTATTTGTCATAAAAAAGTCTGTATTTTGAGGTCACAAGAGCTTTCTAACAGAATACGAGCAGTGCTATTCAACTTTAAGTTTCACATTCAGCCAAGAGGAATACTTATTTAAGCTGATTTTTAACTGCATGTTGAAGTTAAAGAGACGAGATTTGAGATTTGCAACCAGTTATGTCATATTTAGGCAATTTAATTTAAAGTTTTGCTTGACTGATTTGTTTATCCTCTGGAATCTTTTTAGCCTTTCATGTCCACCTGTTTAGAGCCAGGACAGTGACATCTGCTATTACCTGCAGTTTTTAAGAACCTAGGTAACAACCAGCTCTACACACAAACACACACATACTGGACAGCATAGTGACACCGGTTTGATTCCCTGCAGTGCTGACATATGGGCCCGCTGTATGCCAGGTTACTGCTGCGGCATTTACACTTCTGGCACAACGATGATCCTGATTTATGAATAATCAGTTGTAGTTTTAGTTGGGTTTTTTTAGAATCTCAAAAAGAAGTAGTCTGACTCTCTTTAAAATATTTAAAAAATGTGACCTATTAAGCTTTTGTCCTTTTTTAGTACTTTAAACAAAATTTGTTGAAGTAGAGATGACACAAATAACAAACTTTGTTTTAAAGAATATATTTGGTTTGGAGTAATTCAATGCAGTTTTGAGCAGGTCAAAACTAATCTAGATTCCCTAAATTCAGATGCAGCCTTTTACTCAAGCTATGATTTCTATGCAGACTCTCACACCTAGGGAGAATTTAGAGAGACCAATTAACCTGACAGTCACGATTTTGGACTGTGGGAGGAAACCGGAGTACCCGGAGAGAACCCACGCATGCACAGGGAGAACATGCAAACTCCATGCAGAAAGACCCCGATAGGGAATCGAACCCAGAACCTTCTTGCTGCAAGGCAACAGTGCTCCCAACTGCACCACTGTGCAGATCATTATGTTGAAATAAAAAGTGTTATTCCATTTATCTGTCAGATGTTGTTATGCCTGGTTATTGTATAATAAAGAGTTTCTGATTACAGTACAAGCCACAGCCACTTATAGTGATATTTTTTGCTGAACGTATTGCAGTAATGGCTCCATGTTGCATGTCACTCATCATAGAGGTCATGGACAGTAGCTGCAGTGCTTTGTCCTGATGCAGCACAAAGCATTGCAGCCCCTGACCTTCCCTGTGGTCAATATCTTGTTAGTGCTAACCTTTGAGGTCTCGACTGCTCCTCTGAGAACCAGGAGGTCTTTGCTTCCTTAGTGGGTCTCAGCTTCTGTCCTTCTGCTGTTATTGCCTTCTAATTATATCACGCATCCCCATTTCCACAACTCACTGATGAGCTTATTCATGCCCACCGTCTTGTCGAGGTCGCCTCATTCTGTCAGTGGAGGGTTTTAGGAAGTCTGAATTTTCTTCACAAAGCAGCTTGATCTTATCAGTCATCAGTATCCCTTGAACACTGACTTTAAAATGTAACTAAGTCCTTACTTTAATATTCAGGTTTATAGTTTTTTTTTTCTTTTATTGCGTTAGGTTTTAAATACCTAACTGCTGTTATGCAGAGTGCAACTTTACTTTAGTATGTGTTGGGTGATTTCATTTCCTGTTTTTCTGTTCTTTTAGCCCACGTTGAACTATAAGCAGGCCTCTCCTGCTCCGGCTGCACATGAGAAGTCACAGCTCCATTGTCAGTAATGATACACCAGACAGACTTACATGATGATAATTCATCCTGACATTTGCGCTTGGCTTGGACAGCCTACTTATTAACAAAAGATCCTATGTGTTAGCTACAACAGCTCGTGCAGTAGATATGTGTCTTTGCTGTCACCTTAGCCGTTTTGATTTTGGTCGGCTCAGCGAGTGTAAGTCCTGCCTTGCAAAGGCTTCCTCTCCTCACCAGACTGAAGAGAACATTGAAGAATTAAGTGCGAGTGTAATAAAAATTAAGTGAAAGCAGAAGTGTGACAATTGGAGGTGAGAGCATGTGTGAGAATGCCTTTGTTAATTTGTGTGTGAAAGTCCTTTTTGTGCTATCCTATTTGTTTGCTTTGTTAAGCTCAGAGGCTGCTGACCAAAGAAGGGATACAAATGTGTCACCTTATCAACATCAAAGCTTAAGAATTAGCAAACTCCACGTAATATTGCTTAGTATTTAAAATAACCAAGCAAGTTCACCATCTGTGATTCTAAAAATACAATAAATTATGTTGTACGGTATAAAGAAAATACAGCAAAAATAGTCTGTTCTGTTTTGTCTTCTCTATGGGGTGCCATCTTCACACATACTCAGACGAAAAGAGCTTCCTTCTGATGCTGTCTCTGTTTAAGACATGTAGACAAACTCACACACAAGAGAGCTTGTGTCACTTTGTATGTTCTCTAGTATAATTAAAGGAAACATTTTTGAATGCATTTTGAACCTTTTAGACATGATATTCTGCTCTTTGAGTGGAGTTCCTTGGTCTTCATATAACCAATTATTAAGAACTGACTTATTTTGTCTGGATCTGCCAGATCAAATTGAATTTTTAAAACAACAATTAGGGGTATATTGTCATTTGGGACATTATAATTAAAGGGTTCCTATGCACTCTGGAAACGTCTAGAATTTTATTCAAGTGTCTTTCAGGTGCTGACTTAATTAAGGTTCTAAATTGTTGGTCAAAAGTCATGTCAATCCATCCATTTTGAACCTTTGCTCTTACAATAAGAACTCTAAGATTTTGTACAAAAGTCTGTCTTGGATAAATATGCAGAATCCTCACAGTAGTACATTTTCGAACATTTGAAGTTTCACTATGGATTGTTGTTCCATAATAATTTTGAGTTATATGACTTATACAAAATGGCAGAATATGCTATTTAAGAAAATGCCTTTTCACCAAAATAATAAAAAACAGACACCTGTTTTTCTGATGCTTTTTCATACCAAACCTCACAATGCATTTGTAAATATAAATTTACAAATGTAAATATATTCACTGAAATTTTGTAAATCCATCCCACATTATAAAGATTTAGTACTAGTAATACACTAAAACGCTGAAGCCACATTTACACCTCAGTAAATTTAACGGGTAACCAACAAACAAATGCCATTAAGACACTTGCAGTTGCTCTAGTCTTCTATGCTTCTGTGGCTGCCCAAAAATCTGAAATGGAAGCTGTTTAAAAACATTTACACTCTAATTGCTGAGTTAAAAAATTATTTTCAAGAAAGAAAGTTTGGAGTCTTCCCATTATGGGATAACTCAGAAAGTTTACTCAGATGCGACATTGAACAGTGCTCAGGAAAAAAAAAAAGACTCTAAAACCTACAGGACAAGCCTCAGGTAAAATACTAAATGCTAATGTTCAAAGCAATACAAATAGATAAGGAGAATGTCTTTCTGCTGGAAAGAAATTTGGTGAGTTGCATTGGAAAAAAAAAAAACAGTAGTTGTGGAAGCTTTCATCTTTTTTATGCAGATGATATTTCAAATGTGAACCTCTCGTATATGTTTAAGCATTGTTTTGGAAAGATGACTATTTGGGGTTATTTTGCAGATCAAGACAGGGATTAGGTCAAAGATAAACTGCAGTAAATTGCAAACCGTTTGTCTAATTGATAAGGCTTGTCTCAAATTGGACCACTCAACTGGCCAAAGATCCAAGTAAGTCATGGAACTTTACCTCAGTTTGCAAAAAGCAAATAATCACAAGGAATAAATTGCACTATCTTGCATAGAATCCAAATACAGTTTCATTTTTTTTCTGCTGTAGAGCTGGTTCACATTTTGAATCATGATAAAATGATCTGTCATTTTGGTAAGAAATATAGAGTCTATGGACTCATGCAAGTTAATAATTATGAACTGCTACTCTTTATGTGTCTGGGAGAGGGACGCTCATTTTCTCCAGCTGTCCTGCACCGTCGGGCTGAGCTGACTGGTGTCAGAGGCAGTCTAGAGGAACGTTGGAATTTCTCTGACTTGAGAGGCTTCCAGGGGCACACAGACTCTGCTGGTGACACCTCCTTAATGTGCAGGAGACGACAGGTAGACAAGGCAATATGGGTACCTAAAGGCCATTAGAAATGTGCAGGAAAGGACTAATGAAGATGCTGGGCACTACCTGCCCAGACAAAAACACAATTTATTCAGCAGATATCTCAGATAAGGCTGAGGTGTTCTATATAGTTGTCAGACAAATGAAACTTAAGATTGCTGTGAAGGCAAATTAATTGACAGCATCTATATGGTGACCAAGAGGTTAATGCATCCCGGTGGTGACAGTAGCATCATCTTTGGCTCGTTTTTTCCTCGTGGGATTCAAATCCCTTTAGAGAACCAATCTCAGTGAAGCCATGCCAGGATTGTCTGGATTTCTCCTCTCATTCCTGAAAATGGTTCACATTGCTGTTCAACTGAGACTTCAGAGCTACACATGAAGGTCATCATGGTGTGATTTCAACCGTTAAGGCTTCCTGTTTAAAACTTGCCCTTTTATGTGGCTGCAGGAAGAAATTCTGCTGTGCAAAACAAGTTCACTTAAATGACTTAAATTTATTTCCCTCTGCAGGGGATGTGGACATGGTTCAGGGTCAAAGTACCCTGATGTTTTAAATCTATCAAATATATTAACTATTAAAAATTGTTTGGTAAAATATGCTACTAAAAATTGTAGAGAAATATATGGATTCAACATGTTCACGTTCATGCTTTTTGTAAGTGCTTGAGCTTCAAGAACTTCAATTATTATTATTATCTACATAAAATGTTTATTTCAGCAGTACAGCAAGAAAATTCACCCACTTTCCATACCAGCTTATTTCTTGTCAGGATTGCAGACCTGCATGGTTCCTTGTTGGGAATTGGGAAAAGTCATTTAGTGGTCCATCACAAGGCAGCACTGAGACAGACAACACAACAAAACAGACATGTCCACATTCACACCAAAGGGCAGTCCAGCAAAGCCAAATAGCTTGTTGTTCTGAAAGATGAAGTTAGAGTAATTGGAGAATATCCAGAGAGAATGTTCAAACTCCATGCAGAAACACCTTGCCACCCCTCTTAAAGCTAACAGGGACAACAAGGAGGCCTTCCAACCCTAGTCTACCAAGTAGATATCGGTCAAAACATTCAGCGAAAATGAAATGAAATTTTTTAAAGTAAAATAAAATGCAAACAAATAAAGATGAACTCCTTTTGTGTTTTCCATAGTATTGAAGAATTGCTTTCTCATTGCCCATCGGAAGCAAACTTATTAAATCTAATTCTGCCAAAGGCGTGTATAATTTTTGGTGTATCAAAAAGTATCATCATGTGGCTTTATATCTTTGTGTGTACAAAACCTGTTTACACTTCTGACATGCTTCCCTGATGAGGCAAAGCCAAATTGTTGAATAGAAATGTCTTTTTTATTTCGATACAACATCCCAGCTTCTTGAAACATGCTTTGATATTGTAGATCGTATTTCTCAATTTTTTAATTCAGTTTTCTTTTCCTCAATTCAGATCGCATTCTAATTAATTTTCAAACAGTAATATTTTCTTTAGTTTTTGAATGTTAGAATTTTATAGGTTTTTTTGTTATTTGTTTGGCATTTTACCTTTTGATAAATAAAATTTATGAAACACCGGGTATTTTTCTTTAAGCAAATTAATCCTTTGAATTAAAATCCTTACTTCCTGCTCGCTCTGATTGTTTTAATAGCCACTTTATTGTCTCATGGCGTTTATAGTGGGCAGCTTGTGAATGTGAATGCTTTGAATTTTATTGTAAGTTCACATCAAACACACATTTCTACATATATATGCAAAGCACTGAGTACAGACAGTTAAAATAGAAAACAGCAGCTGCTTTGACAACATTGAAGTATTAATGAAAGTTTTGATGAAAACAGTCAAATAATGCAGGTGTTGGATTAGAAAAGTGGCGGTGCAGGAAAACAAACACATGAAACAAATTAGATGTCTGATCATATAAACCTGGTGACATTTGGAAACCACTCATGCTTAATAACTGGGTGGTCATAACTTCATTATCACCATTTCTTTTACAAGATGAAGGCTGCCATGAATATATCCTTTTCTCTGTATTACAATGGAAGATACACACACACGCGCACCCCAACACGCATGCACAAGGTGGAATTTTAATATATGAGGTGTGATCCTCCACTGCCATCTATTGGTGTCCTTTTCAAATCAAAATACTCGCAGCAGTCCTCCACCAAGCTACAAGAGCCCTGCAGTGGGATGGGTTTGTATTTTCAGACTTGAATTGCAAAAAAAAATGTCTGTGGATATTTCTCTTTGAAAAATATAAATTTACTGTGGTAAATTGTGTTAAACCAGTTTGGTTAACAGTTTTTTCATTTGACCATAGAATATTTAAACAACTTATCACAGCTGTGACAGTGTATAGTACATCATGTGACTCATCAGAATAAAAGCTTCACAACTAAATGAACATCTACTTAAGAGAGGTGATCATTTTTAAGTGTTAAGATGGTTTGTTCTGTCAAATTGCTTGCAGTGAAGTCAGCTCATCAGCATGTGAATTAAAACAGAAGTGACCCTCATTTAAAAAATATATCTGAATAAAACAATATTTTTATTTATTTAAAAAGTGAAAAACATTTGTTTATCTGTGTGTATATGTGTTTTTTCTACCTATGAGAGTGGCACTAAACTGCAGAAATGCTCCAGATTGAAGCCAGTTATAGTTACAGTGAAGTTTATGGAACAGAAGTCTGTCACTAGTGGGTGCTTCAGGTGAAATTTTGTGGGTACATTGGTGACTAAAACCTTAATTAACTTGTCAGTCTGTTCACTTCTGTCTTCCATCTTTTCACAAGGTTGACCAGCTGTCCTACATGTACTGGGAATCCATGATGTCCAGATACTTGGCATCAATCATTCGAGGAAGCAAGCTGATCCTGAGATCAAAAAACACAACACATTAAATGGATTTTTTCTTATTTTAAACTTATGATCATGTTTAGCAACTGCAGTCTAACTAAATCTTATGAAGGCAACTTGTGGAAATCGCACAAATGTCACAATATTTTTTTATGAGTAATTTCTCCTTTTAAAAGTTAGGACTGAGGTAAAAAATCAACTTTGTGTGTACATAAACTTATTATACATACTATACATTTAATAATGTTATATTTATATAAACTTAGTCCATAGTCAAAGTAATTCTGAGTCATATTTCAGGAATAAAATCAAAGCATTGATCAAACTGAATCTTCTGACACTGAACCTTAGGCTTTTTAGAGCCACTCTGCCCCCTGCTGGCTGTGAATGTCTCACCTGATAGGGACCAGTAGGATCATCAGCAGAGGAAACACCATCTTCATGTAGGGCAGAGGATACATCCCAAATGCACACAAGATGATCAGCTGGATCATCTGCACTGCTGTGAAGTAGTGAACTTGTCTCTGAGGTACACGGCGTATGTAGTGGGCCGGAGGGTAAGACGTCTAGACAGATGGGAAGTGGATCATACAGTTAATGTACTGTATTAAATTAGATTGAGTTCAGTGTAATGGCAATAGCCCAGGGTGGAATTAGAACCGATGTGCACTGGCAACCAGACAAAGTTTTAAAAAAGGAGAAAATTTTTTTCTCTCATTTGTACCCCAAAGTTTTGTAATAAATAATTTCATGTGCAGCTTAGTAGTGTACGAGGCTAGTTTGGTGTTGTGTAGGCCAGGGGTCTGAATCTCCAGTCCTCATGTTCCACTGTCCTGCAACTTTTGGATGCATTCCTTCTTTAACACACCTCAATCAGAACTTGATGATATGCAGAGGAGATAATTCAGCCTTTTCATTACATTGTATTGGAGCAGAAATGCACCTAAAAGTTGCAGGGAAGTTGGACTGGAGGGCTACAGTTACCCCTGGTGTAGACACATCTTGTTTGCTGCTGATATTAGACGCAGACTGTTACCACACCGGGGCGCCACAACATTTATTCCCACCACACATTTAAGAGTATTTCCTGGAATATGATTGGTTCAGGAGGCCTGTCTGTTTAGTGTCAATGACAGAGAAAGGGAGGTGCTCATCCAGGTAGACATTCAGGCAAAAACCATAGTGAAAAACAAATGATGCAAAAGACCGGCTTTCTGAATTTCACCTGTAAAAGATTACAAATGTTGCCATCTTTGAAAGCAAAGGCATTTTTTTGTGAATTTAGCAAGTCACATGACGATTCCGTATCAGAAATAAGAATTTAGTAGCTCTTCTGTGCCTAATTCGAAAGCTTTGAATCACATACCAACTTCAGCCATTTGCAGTTTAATTAACATTTATTACAGTGACTATGCTATGCAGAGCACTGGAGACATGCAAATAAGAAGGATAAAATTACTCTGGAGCACAAATGGCTGATTTGTTAAAAAAATAAAATAAATACAATTCTCATCGAGGTTGTGCTGCCCTGGGCAATGAGCCACATTACCCATACGAAAACTGCTGCTGACCCTATCTTATAATAATTCTGTTATTTCACAAATTCAAAATGGATAGAGAAAAAGACAAGTCTTTGTTATAGCAAGATAATCTATTGTATCATGGCAATGTTTCCTGTATTTATTAAATTATCATTATTAGTATAACCAGAAAACATACTCCTCCTTCATTTCTGACTAAGGTCTTTGATACCTAGAAATCTAAATGGACATATTTGTGTTTTGTCATTTCTTTTCTATGCACTATTTTTGAATCCCAGTATTTGTCATCATTGTAATTAAGCACACAGCAGGATGGAAATTAATAATCAAGTTGTAGAAAGATGTATCTTAGTTGTCACTAGATGGGTGAACCAAACATTTTCTGGTCTTTCTGCTCACCTGCTCCTTTAGCAACAAGGTCATGCGATCTACCATCTGATTTCCATCGAGTGAGGTGGCTGCAATGTAAAGGAAGAGGCCGTAGAGGACGGGTTTGGGGATCCACTGAAGAGGGATAGGTAGCATGAATGCAGACAGGCCGATCAGGATGTTCGCTGCTAGTGAGGTTAGACGCGTTTCTTTGACACTAACAATCCTAAAAGGACAGAAAAGGAGCGAAAAGATCCAGCTTTTTCAAAGTACTCATGCTCATCTTGATAAGAATGTGGTTTATTTTTAGCAGTGAAGCAATTAAGTGAACTATAGTGATTGGCTGACGTGTCCTACATAGTAAGAAATTTAAACTTTCAGGATTGAACGAATTTTGTATTGCTTAATTTCATGTGCAGCTATATAGGTTAGGTTGGTGCCCTGCTGTTCTGTTGGCCAGCGGTCTGGCAACTCCAATCCTCGGTGCTCAACCCCACAAAAACGTGAGACTGATGGAGAGTTTCAGCTTTCTCCAAAAGCAAAACCTTAAGCCAATTATGTCTAAACTTTGCTTCATTTTTTTCATAAAATTGCAAATACTTATAATCTCTGCATGTTTCAATGTGCTAAAAATCCAACAGAAGTGTTACATGTCTTCCTTGGATAGTGAGAAAAGCATGTGGACTGTTTAGATTTTTCGTGGGACCTTGTTTTAACTTTACTCACGTTGTGTAGACATGTCTGTTCTCTACGTGCTGTTCCACTTTGGCAAGCTGACGGGCGTGTAGGGAGGAATGAGGAAAGGCAGCGTGCATCCATGGCAACCCCAGACAGGACATGAGGATGTTGATGAAGCCAGTCAGCATTAAGTCCCAGTGGAACGCTGTGCCTTTTAACAACCTGGTGAAAATGTGCATACACACATACACACATAAAGCTCCAACCTGTTTGCAACTGTAGAAGGAAAAGTACTTCTGTTCTAATTCAGAAGCTATTACAGAGAAAAAGGATAGGACATATTTTCTGTCATACTTTCTTGTCTTGCTGCTGTATTCAAACATCAAACTGGAGCCTTACTTATGTTCTGGTACATGTGTAAGTGAGATGACGATGTTCTGGTCGATAAAGATTAGCAGTGCAAGGAGGAAACCAAGTCCGACCGCAGCAAGTGGAGTCAGTCCTGACAGCTTTTCAAATGCAGGATACTTGAAGATTGGACCATCATGGACACTGAATACAGGAACTGATAAGAGAGAAAATATATTATAAACACATGCACAGCACACACAAGTCAGGACAAAATGTGAAATTAAAATTAGGATCCTTTCTTGCATGCAGGTGTTGTTTAGGGAACATTAATATTCTTGTCTTTTGAATACATCAAAAGCCACAGAAGCGTTGAATCACAAAGGTGTTATGTGCCAAGGTTGCGTGTATAAACCTCAAGGGTAATCTTCTATCAATGCTTTGATTTGACGGCTCTGTACTCACGCTGTATGTCAATGAAAAGATAGGAGCCAATGAAGGAGAATATCACCACGGAGATAGGCAAGGCACAGTCAGACACCACCTCTCTGATTTTACCATTCAGGTACGGGCTGCATGGGGAATAAAGCATCACATAGTACAACTTTCTACAACTTTTATGCAGTCTGTTATACAAGACTGCATGGTACTCGCACTGGTTGCTGCTGTACTTACTCTTTTAGGATGAAAACCATAACAAAACATGTCAAGTCATGGCTGGCACTAAAAGTTATGAATATAAAATTTCCATGTTGGTAACGTGAATTTTTTTCAAGTTTTATTTTACAGAAAATTAGTTAAAATCCATAAATAGCTTGGTGCTTCCTGCCTGCATTATGGAATGTCACTTTTTTTTTTTTTTTTTTTTTACTAAAATGGGTTTCTTTTGCTGCCTCTAGTATCATGTTTGTCACAAAAATCTATTTTTGTACAACTGCAAAGTAATTTGTCACTAAGACGTCCTGCTGACAGAATAAATGTGTAAATGTGTTTAATAACTTAATGGTGCCAGAGTAATAGCATAACAGATGCTCTTCAAACTCCCCAGATGGAGAGTTGGAAAGGAAACTTGCAGGCCTAATGTTTTAGTGAATGCTAAATTTATTTAACTCTATGATGATTCTTCAAGTTGCTTTAGATCGTTATTTAAAAGGAAGCTAAAATGAAAGGTTGACTATTTACCATCCTGACATGAGCAAAAAGAGATCGCCGAGATGCTTTGAACTGAAAGTGATAGCTGATGTAATGCCCCCTCCTTTTCTCATGCCAGCCTAAACTGATGCAACACAAATGAAATATTGCCTTTACTTAGGAGGCATTTAAGGGGTGGTGCGCCCTGTTTTAACATTAATACCTTCTCTCATTAATATTTATTCAAGAGCTATATCTGCACTGACTCTAGAGCACTATTTCTCAACCCTGTTACTTCAGGGCCCACTATCCTGCATGTTATAGGGTTCGCTCTCTTCATATCCACATTACTTAAATACGTCTGATTAACAGGTTTCTTCAGCACTTAATGGCATGCAGGAGGTAATGCTATTATTTGAATCAGGCGTGCTGGAGAAGAGTTACATATGAAAGATGAAGGACAGCAGAGAAACACTGCTCCAGAGAATGCAGTTTGGTCTTGTAGGCATTTAAAATGCCTTTCACAACACATTGTAGATGTTCACCCTGGAGGCTTTTATGATTTACTTTTGCAATTCTGATGTTCAGAAAAAATACCATTCAGGGAGGAGACAGGCAACGCAAAAAACCTTTCCAAAATGCTGGCTGAACCTGGTAAAAGAGTGTTATTATCCACAGTAATACGAGTTGTATGCTGATATGAGCTGAAATGGCATTCATCAAAGAAGAAGCCATAATTCCAAAATCAAAACCTTAATTTTAGGAGACATCTGATGAAACTAAAACTGAATTGGCTGAAAACGCTGAGAATGTTCAAATTTGGAAGAACAACCGAACTATAGAAAATGTGGAGGTAGCATTGTGATATGTGGGTGTTGAGCAGCAGGAAGCACATTACAATTTACAGCATTGAGACAAAACATTATATACCAATGTTGAAGCATCATCTTAGCCAGAAAGTTACATGAGAAAAAAAAGGTCTTTAAGATGGACAGTGATCCTAACCATTCCATGAAATTATTTCTAAGGTTTAAAGAGTAGTAACAAAGCTCCAAAAACCCATTTTTTCAGGGCAGAGGCAGAAAGGTGAAGGTAACCTAGAAACCTGACTCAGTTACACCAGTTTTGTCTGGAGGATTGGACCAAAACATCCATTTTGGAAGAAGCTTGTGGAAGGATGCCCAGAACATACAGTTCAAAATCCAATCTGAACAAATACTAAGGAATTGCATGTAAACTTCTGTATTTAAAGAAAGTGATTAAAAATACTTTCCCTCATTCTAACACTTACTAAATATAAAGAATTTAGTTAATCCTAACTGGCCTATAATAGAAGTTAAAATAGAATAGAAGAAAGGTCTTGTCTTTTTTAAATAACGAATAAAAATATTTTGTTTAAGTTGTATAGGGTGTCACAGTCTAGAAATTATTGGTATGTTCAAAGAATCAACGCGAACCTGGCTTATTTAGTGATCAAATTGTATTATGTTGAAGTGTCAGCAGTGAAAGACAACACTGAAACATTATTCAAATTAAGTTTGTTCTGAGCAAAGCACAAGCCAGGTGGAGCAACAATGCTTCAAAATATGAAATTTCTATAAATATTATTCAAAGTTGGAGGTGAGATGGTATCAATAGATAACATTGTTCAAACCCATAGTATGTGCCAGTGTATGGTGGAACCATACCTCCTCTTGACGAGGTAGAGTGCGTAACCCAGCCACAAAGTTCCCAACATGAGCAGCAGACAGAGAATGGGCCTTTCTCTTGTGCATTCCACCAGTGTCTCTGGCAGGAAGACTAACGTTTTCTCTTCTGGATGTTCAAACAGTGACATGTTCGTCCCAATTTTATGCTCCAGCTTGGTGGTTGTTTGGTTCTCAATCCCATCTAGAATCTCATTTATCTGCTGAAGCACCACAGTTTTGTTTGTGGTTGCCAACGTTGGCCCGTAGTAGAAGTGTTCAAAAACTGTGGGGGAGGATGGGAGAGGTTAGTAAGAATATTTGGGAAACTGCCACGCAAACTTGCTTATTATTATTTAAAATTTTTGTTTTAAGGAGCATTCCTTGTTACTTGTTTTCCAATCGACCATAAAAATATTTTTACATTTTATGTGAGCAATCACACGTCGGTATTTTTCAATACCTCAGAATATTTGTGACTAGAAAACCATGTCTTCTAGTCAACATTATCTATAATGGACAGATTCACAGAATGGGCAATGAATCCTGACTTTTTATAGACTTACTTTTGACAGTGCCTTTCACTGCATCCCCAACAAAAGCTATGGAGATGAACAATGCAATGACCTCTTCTGTTGAGCTGTGAGATAAGGATTAAAAAAAAGAATAACAAGTCATGTTTTATGTTTTCACTTATAAAAACACAGACATAACAGCCTATTCAAGGCAACCTACCAGAAGATATACCAACAAAGAACACTAATTAATGTTGGTGAAGCCAGAACTTTATAACAAATAAAACTTTTTCTTCATATTGATTTCACTTCAGTAAGTGGCCCCATGGGTCAATGCTTCTTTTAATGTGTTACAAATCAGAGTCTGTAAGGAGAGAAGGAGTCATGTTGTGTATTCACCGTTTGAAGAGTTTCATCATCAGGCTGACATTGAATAAGCCCCCGAGGATAAGGAAGAAGCTGTTCCATAAACCGATGCAGGCATAGAAAGCATCAAAGTCGAGGTCGTAGTCATCACAGATACCCCTGATAACTATGAATTATACATACAAGACACACAGGCACCAACTCATAAATATTTTTTTTCTTTCAAAAGTTTTTTCTGTAAAACTACTTGGAAAAATATGTAATTATCTGTTCTGAATATCATAGCACTGTTTCAGCCGTTCTATGAGTCTTTGTGTGTGTAAACTGGAATGTTTTGTTTTTCTGTTGATTTAATAAAAAAATTTAACTGGTAAAAATTAAGTCCACTTCTAGGTTTTTTTAATTTTTTTTAAATTACCAAACAATACACACCGCTGATGAAAATGGCCAGTGGTGCAGTGGTCAGAGGAATGACCAGAGGGGAACCAGCAAACAGAGAGTAGATCACTCCTCCAATGCTTTGGCCAACAATTGTCTTCTGAACATCTATCCATGCAAAAACAACCAAAATTTGCATGTGATACATAAAAATAGTGATGTATCGGATAATAATAAAGACAAAGTCAATACCTATTTCCCCTCTTGTGCTTTCATCATTCAGAGAACCAAAAGCAATTGCAGGCAGGAGAATAGCAATGTAGAGGAAGGTAGCTGTGGTGGTATATTTCAGTAAACAGCGATCCTTCCCTGTTATACCTGTTAATTGGGTAAACAAAGATGTAAAAACCTCAAACAGAAAATTATCAAAAAATAGAACACTTTACAATATTGCCATACCGTCTGTGAAGTCTGAAGGATAAAGAGGCAGTCTCCGACGAAGGTCATCATAAACACCCCTTCCGGCTCTGAAGAAATCTCTGCACTGTGAGACACAAAGCAGAATATAGTCAGCAATTTAAAGCCTTTTGTTTTTCTTTACTATACAAAGTACCTCTGGCCCAGTGCTTCTGTGTGTAGCTATGTTTCTTTCCTGCAGTTAAGCCACAGACAGATCTATTGCTGCCATTATCTTTGTCTATTTTTCACATTTCTTTCCCATGGAAAGTACAACCGGTCCAGTGCCTCTGTGTTTAGCTATTTCTCTTTCCTGGACAAACACAATTCAGTAATTTGTTCAGCTAAACATTTACAGTGAGACCTTGAAAAATGTCACAGAGACCTTTTGTCAGATATATGCTTGTTTCTACAAAGTTTCCGGTATGGTTATGATGATAATCAAAGACAGTTTTTTTTTTTCTTTTCAGCGTTTTACAAATGTTTTTGACTGAAAATGTTCACATCCATCTAAGACCTTTTTTAATACTGACAAAATTTAATACCTGAACATTTTAAACCCACTTGGTAAAACTAGCAGCAGTTGACTGAAGTAAAGATTTTATCTAGTCCAGTGTGTATAAGATCATTAATAGAACCTGGAGTAAATTTCTGTCTCCTGAATCAAAACAAAGAGTTTTCGTGTTTTTCAATGGCTAGAAATTAAAAACAGCCAACATTACTTTGTCAAAAGTACTGCTTTAGCTCCATAACAGTTTGGAAACCATATTCACATTTATTTTCGGCATCCACAAGAGCAAGTTAAACCTCTGACGAGCACAGAAAAAATTTGACCAAATGCTGACATTTTTAAAATTTTCTCCAGACCTGAAACATGGATGTATCTTTTGAAGAGAGGAAAAGCTACAATATTGCTTGTTGTATACACAGCGTGCATACAACAAGCACGCTGTGTTGTATGCACAGCATGGATCATCAACATCTGCCTTCAGAGTATTCCTAATCAAGCAAATAATTTCTTGTGTGACCAAGGTATTAATAAATACAATCTGGACATGATAAACTGAAGTTCCAAAGTTTAAATGACTGCCAGTCAATATCTTGAAGGATGTTTGCAACATTATTTAAAAAAAAGTTGAGAGAGTTTACAATTCAATTAACAAGGAAATATATTGTAAATCTACCTTTTCTTCTTTCTTTTGATGCTAAATCAATCAAAATGTGGGTAATTTTCTTCATTGCTATGATGAAATGTAGACATTAGGTGGGAAATGTCCTGGTTAATCAGCAAGACAGGACAGAATGATAATTTGTTATGTTATTTTATTTTATTTGGAAATAAAATAACATTGTTCCATATGCTTTCTAAATAAGGTGTTTAAATTTTGTGTAGCATGTATAAAATGACCATAAAAACAAATGTACCAGATTACTTTGTTTGGTTTGTAGTTTACAATGCTGGAATTAAATCACAGGTTAAGAAAGAGGGAGCTTGACAGCTACAATCCTGTCAGATCAACAACCTTTTAGGAGCTGCAACCTTTTTACAACCCATACCAGTATGTTCTCTCCCTTCAGTCTTTGGAGGAAATGCTTAACACAAACATTTCCTCCAAATTTAAAAACTGCATATAATGAAGTAGTTTATCGTTGCACTGAGCTGCAGACATTTTGCCGTCAGCATAGTGAAGGGGTTGCCAGTTTTTTTGTACTGTCGCACAGCTGCTTCTCATTCTACCAGTCTTGCTAATAGAGTGTACAAACAGGATACTCAGATAATTTGGCTCATCTAGTTTACTGCACCACATCTTTATATGCCTGGATAGAGCCAGAAAACACAAGGGTGGTCTCCACATCTGGAGAGTTTGAGAAGTCATTACAGAGTGTAGACACTAGCGCAAATGCAATAAGGATGTTCTATCAGAGATCTTTTTGTTCCTTTGGTTAATGCGTTTTGGCATTCATTTATTACCCTGTTGTACATATGGTCTCCTATATCAGTAAATACTAGACTGATTACACACAGAACTGCCTGCATTTTGAGTCTAAACTTTTATTACACACCTGGAGTGCTTTTCCTCTTCGTGGGTCTGAGTCCTCCACTTCCTCTACGACTGTCTTCTCACTGGCTACAGAGAGCCGGTGTCGCTGGGAGACCAGCTCCTGTTTGAACTCTTCCTGAGTTTTGGTCTCCAGAAGCCTTTGCCTGAATTTAATGTCAGAGAACATTGTAGCAAATGTCCTACCCAGTTCAACAGCTGTCTTGGTGCTTTTCTGCAAAACATTGTTCATAAAAAGGAATTTAACACATGCAATGTGTTCTACTTACATACACCTTTTCAATCTCACATATTTTGCTAGATATCATCCTTAACCTCAATGATTTTTCAAACCCCCCCCCAAAAAAAAATGACTGCTCAAATCTGAGTTTGTCGTTTTTCTGCAGTCCACACACTGTCAAAATTATATGTGCAGACTCCAAAACAAACACAGTTCCACTGATATACAACTTCCCCTAGCAACCTATATGTTAAGCCACACTTTTTGTAGTCATCAACAAGTTTCTAGGGAGTTTTATGGGTTGCTATTTGAGTATGATTCTGGGCAGAATTGTCAGGGTTCATTTAACCTAGTTTTGATAGGGTTGAGGTCAGAGCCACTCTAAAACCCCAAAGTTAACCTGCTTCATTAATTAAAACCAATTCTTATGTTTGCATTACATCATTGCTGGAATTTGTTGGAACATTCAACTATGTCCAAGTGATGACCATCTACCCTTAATTTTGACGCAGACCTGCTTCTTCATTATTTTATCCACTGTGTTCAATCCATGAGTGCCTCTAGTCACAACATGCTGCTGCCACCGCCATGCTTGACAGGTACCATTGTAATTTGTAGTCATTATGCAGTGCTCTTTAGTTTATTAGACCGACAGCTGCTCCAGCTCCATAAAACTTTTCTCCAAAAGACATTTGCATTTGCCATGGGGGGAGCTGCATTGTTCAGTAGATTGTGTTCAGTGTGTTGATTAGAAAACAGGGCCTTATTTCTCGGTCAGCAGCAGCAACGTAAGTTAGTGTGAACAGCGACTTATGTTGTAGCAGGTTCTACTTCATAAAAGCCACAAACCATATTGGTTCTTGGATTTTTCTGGAAATCACAACTTTCCTAACATCCCCCTTTCCTTCTGATGGTGTTAGTTTAGATCAAATAGTTAAAATGTTTGATCTAAATTGAAATTCACTGATTATGAAGTGGAAAATAAAGGTTTACAGTGTCCTTCTGAAAACCACAAAAAATAAAAAAAAAAGAAAAGACTTGTGGGGTTAAATATACTCCATTAATCATTCCAACCTGATAAAAGAACTATTCAAATTCATCATTAAAGTCCTGGAATTATTAAGACATTTTTGTTCAAGCTTGTTCATACAAAGTTCCCTAGGATGCTCAAAAGATTTGGTTTACAGTTTTTGCTTTACCGTTCTAGGCGGTGCGAGGATCAGGATAACATAACGGGCCTCGCAGCAGTTGACTCCCCAATTTTGTGGCCTCTCCAGGCGGGTAATACAAGCATGACGCCTCTGCAGGTTTCTCACGTTGGAGCTTTACAAAAAAAAAAGGGACGCTGTAACATTTAAAACTGACAAGTCTGAATGATCTGACACCACCAAAAAGAACTGATAAAATGCAGAAATTCTGTGATTACAAACATGGTAAGAAAGGTTAAATGTCACAGCTTAACTCACAGAATACAAAGCCAAGACTGCTGATAATGAATACCGGTTGAAGTAGCAGTCACACCCTGTATAGTCTCCGACAGAAGGTGAACTGGAGAAGCAGAGCAAATGAAAAGACAATACAATGAAGGTTTTAGTTTTTATTTCGCAAGAAAATAATTGTGAAGACTTCCCTTCTTCACTCACCATTAATATCTCTGCCTCCTGCATCTGTGAATAGCGAGTTCATCACCTCTTCTACGTTACAGCTGCCATGACCATCCTCCACCATGTGACCAATCATTCGCCTCAGAACCTCATCCAGAGTGGCAGCTTTTTCATCCAGAAGGATGCTTGCCTGAGAAAGGAAACTGTCCAGATCTCTGTGGGCACGCACTTCCTCTTGGAAGTTCATGGGCTTTACATACTAATAGGAAGGAGAACAGAATTAATGTGATTAGGAACTGCAAAAGGAAATTGGTCATCTTATGGGCCATATACGAGAAACTAATCTCAAGATATTTCATTTTAACTGAGTGCTAGAAGAGATATAATATATAGTACTTCTAAGACATGTCACAGAAGTATTGAAGGCTGAAAACCTTTTTTTTACTAATCACTTTATTTCACTCTGACTTTATTAAAATAACTCATATATTTTTCAGGCACTTACTACAGCTTGTCTCTCAGATACCCCAATTTATTTTCCACCTGGGTTTTACAAAGTCACACATTTATGCTGCTGAATGCAGATAATTTTTGGGGACTCTATTTTGGTGCTTTAAATTTTTTGGCCCTTCTTAATTATCATTTTGTGACAACCAAAGTTTACTGGCAAGCTGCCTTTATTATGTTAATGGCTCTCTGTTGTGATTCTTTACCTTATATAACTTAAAAAAAACGAGATCTTGGTCTTTCCAAGCTGTTCTGTTGTAATAAAAATAAACTATGCCCTTCTTTAAATTCCAGATTCCTGATTTATGTATCAGTTTGGAAATTATTCACATTGAATCAATGTTGTACATGAGAGGGGATCGAAATTCTTCCAAAATAATGCAAACACAAAAACGACTGCAGAGAGGCACTACCACAAGCTTTTGAATTTGCAAGATGTTCTTAGGTCTTTTTCAATACAGAATTTTTATTTTGTTTTTGTATAAGCAGTTTGTTGTGTTTTTGGAATCTTAAAGTTCAATTTAAAAGTTTCCTGTTTTGCAGTTATTTAAAAAATAAAAAAAAAGAACACCTGAGAAATAAAATCTTACTTTTCTTGTTGTGTTTAAAAGTCCATATCCAGGACTTTCAGCATCTGTATAAAAATAAATAAATGAAATGTTTAGAATTTGTCATCATATCCAAACTTTTTCTCAAATTTCCAGTTTTTTTTTATGTCTCCTATAAAGCAATAATACTATGTAGTTTCTTAGTTGACCTGAGTTACTAAATCCATAAATGTTGACTTTTCAGAAGAAACTCCATGTCTTCCCCAGGCACAAACCTGAAACACTGAGATGGATGTCATTTTCATAAATGTTGTCTGTGATGATAGTAGGTGAGTCCTGACCTGAATCTTCCTTCTCTCCATCCTTCAGCTCTGTGGATTAAAACATTAAAGGGCAATCACAAAAACAAACAAGTCTCAGTCTTTGCAACACATCTCACTCTGTAGTTTGTTTTGTCACAAATAATTAGTTTTACAACTGAGGTAATCGCATAAAAGTAGCTGTAAATGTCATTAGAGAGCCTCCAAAGCTGCTGCGTTATGATCACACTGAGATAAAACTGCTTTTTGAATCAATGGGATGCTAGCCACATTAACAGCATCTCCAGTAAGGGACAATTTATTCTGCCCTTCCTCCACTTTGCCATCTGTTGACAAGAAAACAGCAAGAGGGAGAGGGAGCGAGAGACCCAATAAAAAAAATCCCCCTCAAACCAGACATGCTGCAATATAACAACAGCAGCCTCTCGTAAATTCCTTCATGTATAGAAGATAAATATGGGTTTTTGATTGCGAGTTTTATGAGAGGAAGAGGAACCGCCTCAGAATTAGAAAATTAACCCTTCACAAGCACAGCTTTGTGCAATGATTATTCCTTCAACCCATCATTAACTCAGAGATCACCTGCCTTGTTTTTCACCTATTAATTAACCTTCCACCACACAGAGAATGGACCGGCTGTGCTCAGCAGGATGTGAAATGGGCCATCAGAGAGCAAAGGGAAACTTTGATATTTGCATAAAGAACCAATTTAATATATTGATGCATTATCATCCCACAGGAAAATACCTCAAATAATATTTGATGAAATTTAGAGCACATAGAGTTCATAAGAGGGGAGGACTAGTCTGAGAAATGCAGTCGCTGTAAACATTATGTGTGGATGCAGCTACATACCCATCTCATGGAAAACATATCCATTCTTAGACCTCCCAGTGGATGGAGCCTCTGGAAGTGAGAAAATAAACATGTTTACAAAGCTTCAGGCTCAGTTTCAAGCTAGCTGTCTCTTTTATTAAAGATTTTTATTGTTGTTTGTATTGTCTGGAAAGTCACCATCCCTCACCTCAGATATGGAAAGGTTAGAATCATATGAACTCTAAGCAGAGGAGAATAATGAAGAAAGTTAATCATCCCAAAGTTTGAGCAATATGAGGACCCGTCCTAAAATGTTAGAATGCATTTTCAGAGTAAACTTTATTTTTTTACCATCTTTATGTACTACAATTGGCAACATTTCTGTCAGCAGCTCAAATTGTTGCTCATTTAAAGTTTTTCAACACTTGCTAACACTACTTTTTCTTAAAAGGTATTTAGTCTTTTTAGCCGTTAGTTGTACTATTTTCTGTGACGCATTCTTAAGAGCAGTTTTGTGATATTCAGCATGTACTTTGGGTTAATCAAACTTTTTTAAGGTAACAGTCACTTATAGGCTGCACAGTTTCTAACTGATTAAATTCTTTTCTGTAACAAGCTGGACACCATAACGGATTTTCTCCAGTTGTGTGTACAACAGAGACCTGATATTTACATGCACTACAGAGAGAGACATGAGTTTTTCTTTCTTCACTGTGACAACATTAAATATTTTTGATCAGTTAGGTTTACCATAACATTTTCCAAAATAATATTTCCTTAAAATAAAATAAGTTTGCATACGTTAAGGAAAGCGTAGTTAATGATGTTTGTACCAGCCACAGAAAAAGAATAAAAGATGTCTCTTGAAACTCGTAGTGTTAATATCTACAATCAATCGAGTATCATACTAACAAGAGATGAAAGCCCACTCTACTATGAAGAAGCTATTACTTCAATAACAACATAGAAAACCTAACTTGTAGTTTGCAAATGAGCCAGAGGAGATGTTGTGACTGAAAGTAGTTGATTAATCCTCTCAGGTTTGAAATAATCAAAGTGCATCAGTGTGACGTTTTACTGCAAATTGAACTAAAAAAAGCACAAGAACCAATTAGCCTAATCATTGTCTACTTTTGGGTGAGGTGTAAGACTAAGAAGATGTGGCTACAGATAAAAAGTTACTGATAGAAGAATGTAAAATCCTTCAGTCTACAATGATTAAATAGGTCTCAGCTGGTCAAACTGCATTTCACCAGTTGAATACAAAAACTGCAGACACGAAAAGTTCCCATCATTCAGTGACCAATCGCTGAACCATCAGCGTCAGCTGAAAAATGCAAAAGAGGGATGAAGTTCAACAATCGATTTTCATAGTTTACTATGCAAAGCATGAGGCTGACTTAATGATTCTGTAGATGAAAACATAGTGGGATATAAGCTGGCAACTGACCAGTGACTTCCAGGCATCATTTTCTATCTTCCTTATGTTATTTTTAATGGTCATCAACAGTAAAAAAATGCAACATAAATACAGTGTAATTACAATATTTTCACGTAAATTTGTCTGATTTATCTGACTGCAATAAGGGTGGATGATCTCTCCGTAGAAATCCTAAAAACACCTACAATAAGAGTGCTCTCTTAAAAATGATAAAGTAACATGTTCACATATCCCAGAAAAATATCAACCCTTCTCTAACTTGCACACAAGAGTAAAAATTCTCATTAAAAGGTTTACTAATTACCCATTACCATCTGAGCTTACTGAATAATTTACATCCCACTGTGACAACTTGACCTTTAAATTTTCTTAAAAAGCGAGTGGTGGGTGTGGGTCAGGAAAATATTTGGGAGGCTAAGAAAACAGCAAAATTCTATCACATTTGGTTACAACAAAAACCTGATGCCAGCTGATGCAGTGTTTTGTATGGGCGATCGTGTATCTTCAAGGTGCTGCTGCAGCTGTGCAGATGGGATTTTTTTTTTTTCTTGCCTCAGGCAGAGTTTGGCTGTAGGAGTTCTGGAGCGAGGCTATTTCTCAAATCTGATTAGACAGAACATTCCCAGGCCTCCTCCACATCACAGGAGTCTGGAGACAACAGGGGACCCACGGCCCTTTTTCAACAAGCAGTTTGACCCTAACTTAGCTGTGCGGAGGATTTTGGAGATCTTTTAAGTCTTGTCTCAAAATAAGGTTAAAGTTAATACTCTCAACGACATATGCAGCAGAGATTGGTACTGAAATATAATGTCTTTTAAATTGTTGTGCAGACACAAGTGCCGCTTAGGCTTTAAAAGAAAATATGCAGGACAATTAGAATTAGAAAATCACAGTTTTATCTCCTCTACCTTCTGTTGTTTGGTCAGAAGAGAGTGCAGGAAGTAAATTTGATTGTTTCTGTTTACCTGCTGTCCTGACAGCTTCTGCCAGTGAGTCTTCTGGGAACATGGCCCACTATCGCAAACATGATGCAGTCTTGGGACAGAACAGTAAGGCTAAGCTGTGACTTTTTCCACAGTGGAAAGCTGAAACTAAAACAGTCTGCTCTCTGCTCTTTTGACCTTGTTTATTAGAGGTTTCACAGCACTTTCTTCTCATGGTACCAGAAGGTTTAAATTCTTATTTTCCTGTTCATGATTCTTGCCTCTTTACATAACGGATGCCACAAATTTAAAAGTAATAGCATAGATTCATTCAGGCTTCATAAATGGTTCTCAGAGATTTTTGTCTATGTAGGCAAGATAGCATCACACAGTCAATGCAATTTCATATGCAAAACCACATCCCAAAGGTGTTCTGCTATATTGAGCTTTGGTAACTACTACAGTAAATTCCTGGTCATGTCATCAGAAACGTGATATTATGTTTTTGATGAGGTGGTTTAGCCTGTTCTATTCTCTCCATTGCAATATGGATAAACTGATTAAAAACATGGACATGCTCCACAAAACACACTGATGTTTGGTATGATGTTTAAATAAAGCTCAGTTGGTAATTAGGAACCCAAAATGTGCCAATATCTGCCTTGCTACACCATGAAGAGCCACCTGAACCAATGCTATATGCAAGGAATATAGCATTGTTTAAAACTGTACAAATGTAAAACTAATTTCAACTTTCTGTCGCAAAACTTTGAAAAGTGACCCCAAAACAAAGAAGACTCCTAACCCCTAGGTCTACTGTTTGGCTATTTGGATACATTAAAGTTACAGCATATCTTTAACTTTCTTCAGTTAAAGCTACGCTGGAGAAAGCTGCCTTTTGACCAAACTGCAACTTTTTATCCAAATTTTTTGATAATGATAAGATGAATTCATTTTTCATTGTTCATTTGAAACAAAGTCAAATGTAAGCATCACTGATATGGATGCAAAAAGGCAAAAGTTAGAATCTTGCAACCTGTAGCTTTCAACGAGCCTCAAATACCATGGGAGGTTTAGTAGTACAGACATGCAACCACACCAGTTCTGTGCATAGAGGTAATAACAATAATAATAATAATAATAATAATAATAATAATAATAATAATAATAATTAATTTGTTTTATTTCTAATGATCTTTATGTCACATTTATGTCTCAACGGGCACAACAAAGGTGTTCATCAAAAAGTAATGTTTTCTTACCATTTTCTTTTTTGTGCATTTAATTACAACTTATAAACTGGATTGTTTATATATCAAAACAGGTCCAAAGTATTTTGAGCATTTTTTATTACTAAATGCTGGCACAATTTTATTCAAAAGCTCCAAAACAGCAGCACTGATCAGTTTCAAGTGGCTTTCTTGTTTTGTAATCCATCCATTAACTATAGAAACTAGTCATTTCTGTGCAGGCTACTTTTGAGAACTATTATAACAGATTCCTTGAATAAAAATGTTGTCAGAAATGTCTAATAGTTTTGCTTTCTATTGAATAAAAAAATCATATCTTTACTTGTTTCAGAACTGTGACTCAATACAACCTGAGGTATGTATTGAGCTATAATTACCACCTCTGGTTAGATTATGGAAACTCCATAATTCGCTTCACACTGAAAAACGTTTTTCCACTTAGTCATAATCTTGACTAAGTGGGAAAAGGGTGGAAATGGAGCTGTGTTTTCTGTGCTTTTTTGTTGTCTGTTTATCAACAAGATTATGTATAAAAATCAGGATATTTGACCAGACTTGATAAAAGATGAAGTTTGGGCAACAGAAGAATCAATAAATATTAAATACATACCTAGAAAACCAAACTAACAGAAATCACTAGTCTTTTATCTATTTCTGTTTGTTTAACTTCAAATCTGAGATTCTGTAACCCTGCTAAGCTATTCAACATGACTGGATGTCTGTATTGAGGGTATTTTCTTCAACAAAAAGTCCAACTTTATAAGGATTGTTTTATTATTCACAGACTCTCTGTAACCTGAGGCTGGAAAGTGAATGTCCTTGAGCAAAAACACGTAAAAGAATGCTTGTTTGGTCTCTGGGAAAAGAGAGACTAATCAAAAACTTTTGGATTAACAAAGCCTAAAAATAACTACTTAAAATTAACCTAAATATAAACCAACCATAATTTCAAAATAACTACTTGACTCAAGACAGCACTCAAATTTCAGGTTCCTCTAATGTACCATGAAAAGTTTAAAATTTCACAATGTACACATGCTTTATGGTTATAAAACAAATATCAGGAAGCAGGAACTGCAGCTCATTCCACTTAAACACCTCAAAGGAAGCTGATAAGAACAGACTAATGTGTGTTTTTCTGAATCCATGAAATTGACTGCTGAACCAACTTTAATCAGTGACACGTCAGATACAGTATAACAGCTAAAGAACATTTCTGAATGCCTTTTTCCCCCAAACTAGACATTAAGGGGGTTAATTTGACATGTGGCACTAATCCTTGTACGACAGATGGGTTTTAAGGAGCCATTTCTCAGTAATTACAGGGGTGACTTATAAATAGCCTTTACTGTAAAATCAAGTGAAAAGCATGGGACTGATAAAGGCTTAATGTAAATAATCTATATATTTTTCCAAGCTGAACTATTATACATACGTCAATGTTAGTGTTGAAATTGTCTAAATGAGAGTTGGAATTCACTATTCTGCCAGTTAATCTTCCTAATCCTTGGCCAGTGAAAAAAATTAAGCTGGGTACCACTTTAACTCTTTAATGGAGTAGCAGAGAGACTGACATGTAATTTTTTTTTTGTACTTTGGTCAAACTAACACAGACACATTCCAACTAAGAGTTCTTGGAGACAAACAACAAAGAAACGTATCCTCCTGTTCCAGCTGAGAGACAAAAGAATTTACAGCCTGGCATTTAGAGGTAAAACAATTTGAACAAAGAGTTTGCTCAAGTGCTGCTTTATTAAGAATAAATATGAAGTCTAATAATCAAGTATTTACAAGTTGCTTTTTTTCTGTAGTTTTAGTGCATTTGTACAGAAGGAAATTTAGGTGCTGCCTGTTTTTTTAAAACACTTGATGGAAGTGCCGTTTATTGCTATGATGTAAATATTGACTCATATGCCCTCCTGGCAATAAAACATTTTTTTTGTCCTCTGTAACAAAGGAGTTTCTAAATTATGACTGAACAAGACAAAAAAAAACAGTAAATAAAAGAAATTACAATTTCTTTGACAATTTATACCATGCATAAAGTTTTGTTTAATGAACACTAACAGCTCACTCAGACAAAAAGCTGCGTTCTGTAGACAGGCTTTCTCTTACACTTGACACAGCTGGCTCAGGTTGCATTATGAAAAGACCTTCTCTCCCCGTCAAAACCCCTGTGAACTCACCAGATGGAACAAAACGGAGGACTTTTTTGGAATTCATTTTCTTCAGGCTTTCAATAAAGATGCTTTCCAAAAGTCAACCCATCATCCCTCTTCCTTTCATCAACCAGTGTTTCTTTGTTAATATTTTTCCCACACACACACACACACACACACATCATGGGCTTGGACACTGAGGTAAAGTTACCTCCCTGCACCTCCTCCAGGAGAGCATGGAAGGGGAGGGCAGAGAAAAAAAAAATTGAGAATGAGAAGTGTTTTTTTTTTTCTCCCTTTATACTGGGTTCTTGAGTTTAAGAATGAGAGCATTTCAATAACATATTTCTAAAGACAGCCAGGTATTTTATCTCTTTTTTTTGTAACATTTGTCTTAAGGTTCAGATGCCACATTCGGAGCCTAATTTTAAGACCTTACAAAATGAGGATCATAACATTAGATGAGTGCTAGTATCGCTAGTATCGTGGCACACCAATAAAATAACTTACTACATTTTTAGCAAAATGTTGTTATTGACTCAAAAAATTTCTGGCATTACTAGCATGATGAGCAAATTTTTTGGAGGGATGCCTTGCTGCTCCTGACAGAATGTCCATGCATCTGGATATTTAACCCACATTGAAAACTGCCAGTAAATTCTATAAACATCAATAGGTTTGTCAAGCTGTTAAGCATTGCCTGAAAAGTGATAAGTAAACAAGCATGGTTTGAGTAATGTTTGCCAGCCCACCTGATTCAAAAGAAAACCAATCTTGGTATACATCTATATTATTTAGTAAATTTTTTCATAGCAACATCTCATACCGCCACAACAGTTCACGCAGGTGAACCACAAACTTAGATATAGAACAATCAGCAGTTGGATTAAGCAGTTTAAAAAATACATTTTCTCCATAAACATGTAATGAAGCTGCTAATATTATGCTTAGAAGGACAGTTTCTTTAACTAAAACAGCATAGAGCAACACTGCAACTCCCCAACTTAATATGGTCAATCACAGTTTTCTGATGGCGATGTGCACAGACACAAAAAGCTACATCAAATAAACATTGTCCATAACAGCAAAAAGGATTTTCAAGCTTATGGAAATACACAAGTGTAGTTTGTTTAACACATTGCACGACTCCATCACTCTGAGTTTTCCTGTTAACATGAGAACAGCAGATCAGACTTAGCTCTTGTTTGGGTACATGTTCACTAAGAATGACCTTCAGGGGTTGCTGCAGAAAAATGTTACTAAATAGCATAAAGTTGCTCACTCAAGCCTTTTGACACACTGGCATATTTGAAAGCAGTAGATATAACTCATTTGTCAACTCTGAGAACTGTAGAAACATGAATTGTTTCCCACAGATGTTCTGATCTCAAACTGACTAATAACTGAACCATAGCTTTATCTTCGTCTTACACTGACTTGCCAAAGTATTCACCACCCTTGAACTTTTTTCACATTTTGTTAGATTGCAACCAGACATTTCTGGGTATTTTTTGAGGATGGAATGTGACAAAGTGTAGAATTTTGAAAGAAAATGAAAACTATACATGTTTTTTAAAATGTTTTTGAAAAAAATAAAAACATGAAAAGTGAGAAATACATTTGTATGAAATCCTTTTCTTTCTGACATCCCTAAATGCAGAGGTAACCTCGAGTCCATTTGTGTGTAGTCAGTGCAAATACAGCTGTTCTCTGAAGGCCTTTACTAAACGAACATCCATATTTGAGATTCTACAACAGACAAATGCTATTTATTCTGATTTCTGTGTTGGCTCCATGCTGCATTCAGTACACTAGCGACATCAGCTGATAACAACTGTTATAGCATTATAGAACTAGCAACACGATGTAATCTAGGTTGGGCATTCAATATAGTGCCAATGTGCTTTAAAAAGGATGCAATAAATAAGTAAATAAATATACATACATATTCTCTGAAAACACTCTTGATAAAAATTGATAAATAAAATAAAAATGAGATCTAAAAGAGCACAAAACTATGAAAGAGATATAAAGTTGGAAAGGAAAAGTAAACGTACTTGATCAATGAAACTAACTCAACAAATTTAATAAAAAAAGTATTAAGTAAGTATTGCTTTAAGTAAGAGGGAACAGATTAATCTGAGGGAACAAGGTGGTATCAAAAGAGAACTGGGCTCAGTGTTGTTTTGGCAAAGTCTAACTATCTTATTAACACAAAATGCCGTTAGCCTTGCAGAAATGATGGGGTTTTTTTCAGCAGAAAAAAACCCACATCGCATTAAACAAGAATACATGAAAGCCAACCCTGACATTCCTGATTACAAGACAAACTCCTTCTCACAGCCATTGCTGTGCAACAAGTTACAACCCTTATAAAAACTTTACAGGTTGGTTGTAACCATGCACAAAAGTTGTGGAGAACACCTTAGGTAATCAGTAAAGTTTTTATTTTATGCAGGGCAGCTTGAGATTTATTGTGATGGTGGATGCAAACAACACCAAAGAATCGTGTTTAGTTTGTCATATGGTGGTGACAGTTGCAGGAGATCAGAACGATGAACAAAACAATGTTCTCGTCAGATTCATGACTAAACAAACATAAATTATTGAAATAAAAGTGGACGTGAGTCTGCTTTATACCACAAGATGGCAGCAGAGTTTGTTCTGAGGTAGCAAAGAATCCGTTTCCCATTATGTAATGCAAACAGCAATGTCTGTAGAGAACATGTTATCTCATTTTTAATTCCTAAACCTTTTACTGTGCAAACTTTCAGTTTTGGGTGACCTTGAAAATGGTTTCAAGAGAGATTAATCATAAACTAATCATCAAAGTGCCACATATTAAATATGTCTTTGGAAAATAATATAATACAATTAAAGACTCAAAAACCCTCAGGTAAACATTTTATAATTGTTGTTATTTGTATTGTTGGTTGGGTGGAGGGGGGTTGCATTTAGAGTTCATAGTTTCAAGACTAAATCTTTGAAGAGAACAATGCACACATCCATATGAAAATCTGAAGAGAGCAAAAAAGTCTATTTTAATCCATAGAAACAACATGCTTTTAGATGAACAATTACTGAATGTTTCTTTCGTAAACAACTTTACATACATGGGTATTTACATATTTACTCAATTATGCTTCAAACCATATTCATTGGGTCAAATGTAGTGAGTATCCTTTCTCAATACTTTTGCAACAATTTGTTAGAATTTTGGCCTGTTTTTCCACAACTGGATTCAGTGAGTCAAATTTGTAGCAAACTTGACAACATATACTTTAAACTCTGAACATATATGGGACTGAGATCAGGGCTTTATAATGGTACTTTGTTGCTCTAAAGCCAATTTGTAAACAATTTGGCAATATACTATGGTCAAAGTCCATTTGGAAAACCCATTTGAGTCCAAACTTAAATTCCTAGCTGAGATCTCATGTTGTCCAAAATCTTTTATTATGATGTTATGTAAAAGTCTGTCCTGCAGCAAAATACACACACAATATGATGCTACAAACCCCATACTTCACAGTTTGGTTTTGCAAGGCTTCTTCCTTTGTCCTTCAATTGTACCAATGCTACTTATGGCCAGACATTTTTAGTTATAATTTTAATTTTCAGCAGTCCACAGGACATATCTTCAAAATGTAAGGTCTTTGCCCCGGAGTGCAATTGCGAACCATAATCTGTCTGTTGTTTATGGCTTCTTCGGCCTTTTAGCCCTGGTAGATAAAGGGCTCAACTGACTGTGAGCCCAGTTGCCTTGTTGATGAAAAGTTCTATAAAAATAAACATAACTTGACTTAATTGGAGATGTAAAAAACCCTGGCATCACCATCTGGACTTTTCCAAATTACTTAATTGTACAGTAGTGTAAGCTCAGTGTGTTTATACTTCTGAATTTCACTAAAAGTAATGACAAAATATTAAGAAATACGTTGCTCTTATTTTTAAGACCTAAAGAAGAATATCTTGGTAATACCGTCTGACCTAATACAGGAAATGATTAGTCATTATGTGTGGGTTATGTGTGTTTTTCACGTGTGTGTCAATATGAACTGTATGTAGTCAGTTAGTCTCTATCAACTGTGAAACATTAATGAAGGCAAACTACACAAGCACCTGAAGGCATAAACTGGATCAAACACGCTTGTAAACCCCTGAGAGATTTTAAATGTTATTTGGGTAAAATAGAATAAATACAAAGAAAAATGCATAAAAATACTTCCTACATATTTCAGGTAAAATCTATCAACGGTCAGAAACAGCAGACAGACATTAAGCAGTGATGATGTATATGAGCAACTGAAGTAATTTCTGACAGGAAACAATAAATGTGTAACTGGTTGAATGTCAGATCTTACAGTGATCCTTATTGCAGTCAAACATTAAACATGAACACATGTGTGGACAAACTGTGCTTGCTGACTTTCCATATGAGAGGTCAGTCAACTTTTCCCTCTGTTGATTCTGAGCCCCACAGAAAGAACACTGCAGCTCATGTAGATCATGAACTTAGATTTTAAAGCTGTGCTATGGATGAATAAATATTGCACTTAGCCTATCTGATATTCCATGGTTCTGTAACTTTAAGCCTTAAGGATTCAAATTAAAACATCATTCGAATACTGGGCCAAATTTTTTAAAGAAGCACCAAGTATATTTGTGGATCTTATACTTATCATTAACACACTTTCCTCTCTCAGCACTCGTTGCTACATCCACAACCATTAACTAATCTATTTCTAAACATGGAAAGTATTAGTTGGAGGCACAATAATTAATTGTGTAGCTGAGAATGAGTTCATAAATACTGTAAAATGGTCACCATGTCAAACTTTTTATATGAAACAAAACAACAAATATTTTGCATTTAACATCATTGCATAGCCCTTACCTTCAGCATAACGATTTTCTGTGACTCCTGGCATCTCCTCTACTTCCTTTTTGTTCTTCATCAGGCGCTTTTATTTTCAGGTGAAGCAAGGAGTCTTGTAAGAGCTGCAGCAGGAGTGGACTCCCAGACTGACATCCAGGTAAATGGGAACCGGGTCACTGCAAATGAGTAACATCTTAATGTCTTTCCTGCCAATCACAGATGATCTGACTTTCACAGATTAAAGTAATAAAGAAGTTTAAGGTGGGCTTTGGGCAAAGCAGAATGATAGAGATGTAGGGAGGCGGTGGGGTGCAGAAAAAAGGTGAGTAAACTATTTTTAGCACATGCTGGCCATCTTTGATGATTGATTTTACTGTTTTGTGTCTTATTGACATGTATGAATCCTTTCTGCATATAATTATGAGTTCCACCTCCCTACTGTTTACATGTCCTTTCTGATAGAGACCTGCTGTTTTTATTTATATTAGTCACATTAACAATTATAGCATTGCAAACAAATTTAGAGCATTTTCAATATGCTCTAAATTGCATTTAAAATTCACATCTAACATTATTGTGAATTTTTTCATTTGTTTATGTTTACCTTTGTATTATATTGCCATGAGAGTTTTGACTTGTTAAAAAAAACACAAAGATATTATTTCTCTCACAAGGTTTTCCTTAAGATCTTTTAAAAATGTATAATTCATTTCTTTTTTGTATTTAATCAGAATTTTATTTGCATGACTTGTTTTTGCAAAGGATTTTGTGATTTTTACCAATGTAAGAAAGTACAATATATTTGTTTCCTCACTTAATTATATGCTTTAAAACTAAAGCAAATAAAAGTATTTGCTTTTATTTGCTGAAAATCAGAGCTTTTTCACTACTGGTATGAGCCACACCCAAAAACAATGAAATCTAAATTTAGAGCAATCATCTACCTCTTTGTGTAATCTGTCACTGATTATGTCAGCTTTCAAAGACAAACACCACATGTTCAACGTACATGCGACACTTCTCCCCTTCCACTCCTGCTGTCTTGTAAAGGTTTGTGTAGAGATGTAGTTTATAGAGCACTTTATCTCACTGATGACCAATCTTTTTTTTCAAACTCTATTTTAATTAACCTTTTTAATATTCTTACTTCTACATTAGAGTATATTACCAGAGTTTTCCAGATGAGCCAAAAAAGTAGTTGCTATACTGGCACTACTCTAAGAAAGATTTACCCACTAACAGGTGTCTTCTGTTTTTTTTGTTTTTGTAGCACCTAAATACTTTAGATCATTTACTTCATTTAATATAAAGAAAAACTTGAGTAAATACAAACCAGAATTGTTAAAACTCCCCTTTTCTCTCATCATTTTGCAGAATATTTATGCAAAAGTCTCAGGAGTTAAGATGTTATTTTTGGCAAATGTAAGCAGTGCCTCTGTGCCTTATTTGGCCAGCAGGAATTTTGGCTTTGGAACTCTTTTATATTTTCCCAGTCTCATATTGTTCAGTCATGAACACTGAACAATGACTTTCAGTAAATGTGTCCTCTAATCTTGAACGTCTGTAGATCAGGAAATTGTGCATGCACTTCTGAAAACTTTCATCTACTTTATGTTGTTAAAAAATTTTCTATTTGAATGATTTCCTCTTTCTTCAGATCTGGCAATAGCATCTCTTTGACCTGAGCTTTGCAAAAAGCATGATTCACCCACCGTCAATTAAAAATTAACAAGGAGGAGGATTACTTTTTAGCATATGAAGTCCTTTATTTATACAGGAAAAATCTCTTGAGACTCATTGTCTCTCTCTATAAGAGCGACCTGTTATTTACGTCACGAAAACAATAAAATAGTAATGCAATCTGTTAAGCACTTCTAAAAATCAAGGTTGATGTGGACAGCTTTTTCCTCTTAAAATAACGTTTGGTATTTACTCAGGTTATTTTTTATTTTATTTTCTTTACTATTTGCTTGATGATGTGAAAACTGAGTTAGGGTTATCTAAAAAATAAAAAATAAATGAAAGAAATCTGACAGGGTGCAAATATTTTCTTGATGATCTGTTTCCTTCCATCCATTCGTTTTCCGTCCATCCATCCATCCATCCATCCATCCATCCATCCATCCATCCATCCATCCATCCATCCATCCATCCATCCATCCAACAGATGCTTAACTTACATGTTGTAATTCCATTTGATGTGGAGAAGTAGTGACTGTACTTTGAGCTTTCCCAGATGAAAGAGCTCATTATCGTATTTCTGAGAGTAAGCACAGCCTGCACACAGCAGGACCTCAGTTCAGCACTGGTACCTGGCATCTTTTGACCTTCTTCAATGCTGTATCTTATAATGTTCCACATGAGGGTTAAAATGAAGGTAGATCAGTGAATAGGAAAGTGAGTTTTTGGATCAGTTCTTTCTTTACCAAGTCAGACCGCAGCAGTGCCCACATTACCGCGGATATGGCTTGATCCGTCTAACAATTTCATACACCTCATGTTCATTATTCTTGAAAAAAAAACCCAGGATATTTAAACTCCTAGAGGCGAAGTCTAATGTGTTCCCTGAGAAAGGAATACACCCAAATCTGTTTAAGATCCATGGCCTCCGACATGGAGGGGGTGACTCTTATGCCAGCTGCTTCTCACTTGGCTGAGCACTCTGAAGGTCATGGGTTAAGATACAAGCAGAATCATTTTGTCAGCAAAATACAAATGCTTTTATACTCAGACAATGTGGACACACACCTTGTCTTGGTTTTTGAAGGACCTAATTGTCTACATGGACGGTTTATTTATAAATAACAGAAAATGTTAATCTGATGAAAATGACTTGGATCATATGTGAAGCAAGGGAAACTGAAGTATCAATTCAATTTCACACATTTACTGTTTAATCATATTTGAAGAGAATTGCAATCTGTATATGATGTAGTCAAGGAATGCATTTCCGCAATCTATCCTTTCTACTACATGACTTTGTTTTAGTTTACCTTTCTGGGGCCTCCCTTACTTTTTACTCAGTGTTGGCCTCTTTTTTCTGTCAGACATGTAAGTCTAGGGTACTTAAAAAGGGCTGTAGGAAGCCTTTTATTGTATTTATTAAGCTCTAATTATTCACTTTGTCAATATTTTGTTAGTGAATAGTCACATAGTTATTAACTAGCAATCAGCAGTGGTTTAAAATGCATCGCTTGAAGTGTTATGTACACACGCTAAATGTCTTTTTAATGTGGTTGGTTTCAGCAGGATGAGGATTCTTTTGAACGAGGTCAACTGCTGCAAAGGTTTCATGTAGGCGCTTTGCGGTTAATGAAGCAAAAATTAGGTAATAAGTGACTCTGTGTTTTGTTGACCCTGCTGGAGATGTTACTTCTCTGTGTCTAGCAGTAAAGTCTGAACAAGATAATAAACCACAGTGAGCCTGAGAGGTGAACTAGGAGCTTCAAAAACAGGGATAATAACTCAGATGGGGGGCTTATTTTCTGCTTGAGTAGACCTGAGGCAGCACTAATAAGGGGTGAGGGAGGACTTGGATCAAGGTAGCTTAATGCTGCAATGTACTATTATGCTGCACAAGGGGCATATGAAATCCTGCCAGTTGTAGGATGATATTTATAAAACATCAACTTCTTTAACTGCGACTCTTTCAGAAGCAGTTCCGGGACCAATCTTTCATTTCTAAAGCAGTGTTAAAAATCTGATTAGCTTTACTGAGGAGGTCATTTCAGTTAGTAAAAATCTCTGACCATGATTAAAAAAAAGTAAAAAAAATGGGAGAAGGGAGAAGCATATGTCATATAATTTTCTGTTGTTTGACACTAGAATGAAAACTTTTTCAACATATGCTGGATGGCATATTCTTTAGTTTTATGTGTCAAATGTCTGAAACTAATGAACCAATACATATTAATTGTCACATCTTGACTTTATGTATTCCTGTAACCTAAAAACTAAAAATTAGACACAGTTTTCCAATGCTCTGAGAGAAACTTTGAGTATAATACATAATGTTTTGGCCTTCCATATACTGTATATTACAGTGTTGTTGCCATGACAGCCAGAAAGAGACAAGTAGTGCAAGTTGTCTTTATAAAAAAAAATAAACCCTGAATGTCTGAGCTCCTTTACAGAGAGAAGCATCAGAACGATCGGAGACGACAATGAATCACCTTTAGTGCACTTACAACAGTCATTTCAGTGACAGTGATGTGGATGTTCTGAGATACTAAGTGTGATGGATGTGTTTTAAAGACATTTTCACAGCTCACCAACTACATTAGGGGGCAGTATAACACTGGATCAGTTTCCTGCAACAACAATGCTGTACTTCCTCTTGTTCTTTATATTTGTCATTGTTGGATTTTAAATGAAAAAGAGAAAACACAAGTAGAATAATAAAATGAAAACTTACATAAGCCTGTGAGCATGTTGTTGCAATCAGCAAAACATATTTTTTGGACAGAATCCCTTACCATGAAAGTGATGAAAATGAAATGTGGTTATTCAGGAACTTTGCTTATTGGCAGGAACTGTGTATTCTTAGGTAATAGTTCTTTTCACATTTGTTTTTAATTTTTCACATTCCTCAACTAACAAGCTTTTTTTTAGTTTAACTAAAAGATCTTCCAAGAAATAAAGTTCACATAAAAATTCACTGCCTTTACCAATGTAGGTCAAAATTAAGCTGTTTCCACTGATTTTACTTGAGACCTTTTTAGCAATTAAATTGAGTCCACCTGTGATAAATTCTGTTGACTGGACTTGACACACACACCTTTCTGTTTGTGTGTCTCTCAGTTTATGAGAAACCCAGTGCTCTGCTCTGATGAAACAAAGAATGACCTCATTGGTGTGAATGCCAGGTGTTGTGTAGAGGAAACCAGGGCAGGGCTCATCATCTCCTGGAGAATGGTAGCAGCATCATTCTATGGAAAGGTTTTGCAGCAGGAACTAGTCAGGACAGAGGGAAATATGAATGTAGCAATGTCCAGAGACATCCTGAATAAAACCTGCTTCAGGATGTCCTCAAACTGAGGCAACGGTACATTTGTCAGCAGGACTACAACCCAAGGCCCATGGACAAGATCTTAAAGGAGTGGCTTCAGAACCGTCCTGTGAATGTCATGGTGTGGCCAAGCCAAGTCAGAGTCCAGACTTGAACCTGACTCAACATCTCTGGAAAGAACTGAAAATAACTGACGGATGTTTGTCATCCCAGCGTGATGGAGCTTGAGTCGAACTGCCTAAAGGTGAGTATGCTAAGCCTGTGCCATATTATTTATTTATTTAATAGTTATTTAACAAGGAAGTAAGTGCTGAGGTTAACAATTTCGATGCTCAAATTAACAATTTCTTCTTCAAGGGAGACAAAGCAATGATAGGTAGCAGCATAAAATATTCAAAAAGACTGGAGGCTATAATTTCTGCCAGAGGTTTAGCAAATTGTTTGGCAAAGGCTGTGAACTCTTACTTAAATGTAATTTCTTGGTTTCCTATTTTTAATAAACATTTATTAGTTTGTCAGATATTGTTTATCAGTACTACCTTTATTTCAGTTGTTTCTATATATGTTTAAGGCTCTATTTTTGACTTCTTATGTTGTAGAGGATAAAAGGTATTTTTTTTTCAGGTCTCACTAGATCAAATGAAATGCTGCCAATGGACAGGTGTTGACTTGATCTGCATTTGGACCTAAATCTGCAGAAAAGTTGGTGGATATCTGCAGGAAAGAAAACAGATGGAGAGTCTTTTGCCCAGACCAAGACTTCTCTTCAGGCTAAATTGCTGCTTGGTCTAGTCTGAACAGCTTCAATGCAGTGATAGTGACTGAGTGAGGGCAAGTCTGGTATGAGAGTTGGATGTGAAATGACATCTCCATACACTGAACCCACCAGCCCGTTGCCTTCAGAATGTCTCATTTAGCAGCAGAGCAGAAGTGCAGAGAGAAACGTTCTGAGACATTAGTGTTATGGAAATGGTCCAAGGTTAACAGACTGAATCATCTGAGCTTTCAGGTCAACAGTAGTACTTGTTTTAAAACTGTAAGAAAAGATAAGAGCTCATGTTTTCTCTTGAATGCCTAGCTAATTAAATTTAAAACAGTTTAGCTGCCAATTCATTTAATTGATGTTAATCAGGAACTTTTCCTTTGATTACTATTTTGCTAAAATATAAAAGGGTCCTTTTTACTCAGGCCATTCAGTTAATTGCACTTAGTACTATGTTCACTATCAAGCTGCAGTATAATACCCAACACATTAAATTCGATGGGAATAAAATCTGTTTGCATAAGGTCACTTATGTAAAGGATCTTTCTTCATGTTAATAGATAGAGTATGAATGTGGTTTTACAGAAAGAGTTGAAGTGAAAGATGAAACTTCATAGTTTGCTCTGCAAACTTCATTTATAAAATCCCATTTAAAATGATCAATATATTCCAGGAATATTTCCTCTATTCTAAACATGTTCTTTGAAATGTGCTTGTCAGAATGTCTATCTGTTTATTTTACAGGAAAATCAGTTATATCATTACATACACCAAGTCTCATTACTTAGAAGTGCTGGAATGAGTGCTAATTTGAATTTCAGTGAAGATCGTTGGACCAAATTGAGAAAATCTTGAAATAAACTCTAGTACTTCTATCAAACATCGCAGTTTCATTTTCAGGCAGACATTTCCTGACCTTGTGGCTGTGTTAACCATTGATATGCCAAGTCTTATCAGTTATCATAAATATGTTTGAAATTAAGTTCTTCTGATGATGCACATGTTGCTGTAGGAATAATATTACATAACTCCTGAAAATAGGATTTATATCTTTTGATGTACATTGCTGATTGTTTTCATCTGGATAGATCCTAGTAATTATCCTGTTTCACAAATTGCATCAAGCACACGGAGTTGGTCCTTCAGCTTACAGCTAAAAGATTCTCTGCTAATAGGAAATTTACTCCATAAAAATGTTTCATCTCAAAGGTATGAGATTAAGAAAATGCTTCTAAAGCGATGCATATGTATAGAAATTATAAAAAATGAAAAGGAATATATTTTCAATCCAATTTTGTTTCCAAAATTGTTTTCACTCAGTCCTACTTATGTGCTTTGTATCATTGTCCTATGTACAATCAAATTACATTTGAGCTTCAAGTTATGAATGAATGGCTAAACAATCTCCTTCAGATTCCTGAATCAGCATCACAGCCATCACCATTATACTATCAACATGATGTTGTTTTTCTGAAATGCTCTGTAATCTATAATGGATACACACTTTTAAAAACTTCCACATTTGCTTCAAACAATTTTGACAATGGATTCAAAGGTTTCGAGCATAACTTCACCTTCTTCCAAGGTGCATGGAGAAGGACAAAGACATTGAAGTGAAGAATGCTTAAGCCGAACATGTTCCTCTGTTAATAATGTTGGTTCTTCAGTATATAAACTGGAATCTTCAGCTTAAGCAATAAGCGGTGCTAAATGTCTTTAGATCATCAGGGCATGAAGTGTTTCTGGGGGAGAGGCCAGGTAAATCCTGCACAGGCTGACAGTCCACCACAGAGCTGGATTTCAATAATGAACCAAAAAAATGTGGACAATCACAGTTGGGTCATAATTTATCAAGAGAGAGTAATATATTTTTCACATTGAAAAATAATATCTTATTTCCTTTATGAAAAGAAAATTGAAAACTGCTGTCCCTTATTAAAATTAGTTTTATTTTCAACATTTAAGTGTTAAAACAAGAAAAACCTGGCAAAACTTTAATAGGTGAATATTATTTCCTATGCCATGCATCATCAGTTCCCACATTTTCTTTCTAACTTATTTTAATTATAGTAAAATATTTTATCTACTATTTCTACAATACCATAATATTTTTCTGATTTCTTTCTGATTTTGGTATACAAACTTGCAATCAGAAGTATTAAAATATGTCTTCTTTAAAGGCATTGTGGTGATGTGGATGAAGTATTAAGTTTTTGGACAGTGTTACATCCTCAACTTCAAGGCATTTTTTAGCTTTTACAACTTTTTAAAGAAGTGTTGAAAAGCTTGAAACACTTCAGAGTCAGATTCTGAACTTAGACTCAGTGATGTTTGATGTTTTTATACCTGCCCTTTTTAAATCACACAAACATTTTCAATCACATTTAAATCTGGTCAATGTTCAGGCAGCTCAGGTCAAACGCTTGGCTGTTTGCGAGGCACACATATTTGTGGTTAATAACTCCAACAAGTTCCAGTCTGGTTATAGCAGCCCATCGAGCTGTCTCCCAAAACCCTGTACTCCTCTTCAAATCCTTGTGGTCCAAAATGGTCTGGGTCTTGGAGTCCATCCAAGGCGCTTTTTCTGTAGTGCATGTTTTATAGCTGCCACAGGAGCCCGTCTACCTGCCCTTATAAAGTCATGTTGTAAGTGTTTTCTTTTTACATGGATGTTTCTCTTACTTGTCCTGATTAAATTGCTAAGAACTCTTGATTAATTATTTTCTACTGCAGCCAATGAGGTATGAATGAGTTGTACATTTCCTAAAAGTGGTCTCAATAGTCTTGAAATGTTTTTTTGTTTGTTTTTTAGTTTTGTATACCCAAGTCCCTTCCATTATGATGAAATTCTACCCTCTCCCAGTTGTTTTGACTCTTCCTTTGACCTTCATGATTTCAACTAACCCAAACTATCTTCATGCATTGCGTTTGTACACTATATTGCCACAAATTTAAGTCACACATGTTAACTTCTTTGACATCTCAAGAAAATTTAATGTGACATTGACCCAAAATTCACCTCTAAAACTATAACCTTTTTAGGAAGCGAGTTGTCAAGGTTTAAGAATGTGTTTCTGAAATTTTTTAACCATTCTTACAGACGCACATTTGTGATGTCAGACACAAATGTTGGACAAGAAAGCCTGGCTCAGAGTCTTTACTTTAATATGACCCTAAAATGGAGGTCAGTTAGGTATTTTTAGGAGTGGTCCAAAGTGTTTGTGGACTTCAGCTTCACCAGGGGTCCAAAGTACCTCTAGCCAGAAAGTTTCACTGAGCTCTTCAGAGCAACCCATTCTGTGACCAATATTTATAGTTGGCTGTCAGCTTCCTGGTGCTGGATTTTATATGTATGTGGACATAGAATGATTGAAACACCTGAAATCACCGATCTGCAGGGTTGAGCAAAAACCTTTTGCTTTTCAGTGTATATTATCAAAAGCACTTAGGATCATAAATTAATTCCTTAGTTATATTTCAAATTCTTTTTAGACAATTACAGCTGTCAAGCAACTTCAATTTAAATGATTCAAAAAGTTTTAAACAATTGTGGCATGGCAATGTTAACAAATTTGCCTCTCTTGGCTTCATGTACCCCTCATCTCTAACAGATATTAGTCAAGGAGGAACTATGTTCCTTGAAAAGAGCTTGATGAGTCCCTAAAACTTTAAGGAGGAGGTTAAATATTTCAGATTTTCTCTGCAGACTTTGGGACTGTAGTCATCTTTATTCAGCTTAGATTTTACAATCCCTTCTTACTTTTATCTTACAAATATCAAATAGATGCCTTAAAAAGAATTATGACGGCTATGTATTTTTGATTGTTGTACGAAATTTAAACCAGAGTTCTGATTGAGGATGACATTTCAGAAATGTCAGAAAGGGTAAGGAGTTCAGAGCTTCAGGTTGACTTATCTTTTGTTGGTGTCCTGTATTGTACTGTCTCTGGTAAAGACTTTATTTCACAGCGAGCTGTGTCAAGGTTTTTCAAGGAGGGCGGGGAAAACAAAGTTGTATTTGGGCTAAAACTGCATGTTTATGTAAACCTGCTTAACTCTACAAATGCCAAAGCTTAACCAAGGCTGAACCTCGAAAACCAAGGGATCATTTTCCAAAGCTTTTGTGATTGTGGGTTTTTTGGTTACTATAGTGCTTATGATCCTAGCTTATCTAAGCAATATTGAGAAGATTAACTTTGTTGTACTCCATGTGCAAGGTTCTGATCTTTATCAATGAATGGAAAATATTCCCATGTTTACAGTTGAAACCAGGATGTTTCTGGCAGACATATAAGGAAACGTCAGTAAAGTCTATTTACTTTAGTTTATGTCAAAATGTATTTCCACAATACCTGCACAATGCAAAGCATTCTAATTTATGAATACCAAATACCTTAATATCAACATATGCAATATTGAATTGTGTTTAAATCTTTCATATTTCTCTCTCAAGTTAGATCAGGTGATTTGAGGATTGTTTTTTTACCTTAAGTAAACTAAGTGACATTCATCCGTCAATGCCTTTTCTATAATCGCCTAATCCTTTAGATGTCACAAGACTGATTGAGAGACAGGGTACAGCCTTCACAGGTCACCAGGACATGACTAACAACCTTGCATATAGATATTCATACCTAAAGCAATTTTGAGTGAACAATTAAAGTAAGAGTGATTTTTTTGAGGAAACATGAGTACAAAAAGAGAACCCACTTGAATACAGAGAACATGGAAACTCCATGAAGAAAGCCTTTTGGCCAGGATTTCAACCCAGGACCTTCTTGGAGGCAACAGTGGATACAATCACCACCATGCGGCGTCAGTTCCAAATGTTAGGAATAAAAATATTCCAATCCCATTCTTCTTCTTTCTGGTGTTTCCTTCAAGGGTATCTTCAGAGGTAGCCTCCATCTCACCTGGTGCTTTGCTTCTTCAGCTGTTATATCATCATGTCGTCCTTCAGTATGTCTATGAATCTTTTCTGGGGTATTCTTCTTATCCTGCTCCATTTTAAACATCCAATTTTCCAATCTATCCACTATCTCTTCTCAGAATATGTGCAATCCATCTCAACCTCTTTGACTTTATCTCCAAACCACCTAACTTTAACTCTCTCTGATCAGCTCATTTCTAATCCTATTCACTGACGTTACTCCCAGTGTTCATCTCAGGATTTTCAAATCTGCCACCCAAAGTTATGCAGTTCTGCCTCCCGTCTGACTATTAAATTGGCACAAAAAGGATCCTAATTTAACTTGATTTTTGTTGGTTTTTTCTGTCATACTTTATGAATTTCAAGTTAAATTAAACTCATGTTGTTTACAGTTGTTGGCAGAGCTACTCACTGATGCTGACAGTAAGAAATATATCTGAGCTAAGCAGATGGTGTTTTGTTTCATGTTAGTCACAAGTTTGTGAAATACATACTGAAAACCTAATGAACAATGACATAATCCTTTCACCCCCAAGGTACAACAGCTTTAATTTAGTGTCTGAACACTATTGTGTCACAAATGGATACTTTGTATGTCGCAAGGCATTGAAACAGCACCTGTGGACTTGGGATGATAATCCTCTATTTCTTTATATTTGCAAAGCTAGTGAGAGTCCCTACTGGAAGGTAAAACAAAAACTTGTATGCAAGCTTTTAAATGAATGAGGTCTCATTCATGTAAAGACCGTAGTCTTAAAGAGCAAGACTATGGTTAAAGTCTAGCTTTAACCATGCTTGAGCTTGAGCTGTTCTATCCTAAAGATGGATACAAGTCTTTCTACTTTCTACTTTTTGGCAGTGGCAACGGTGAGCCCATAAACACTTTTTTTTGAAGTGACATGATATACTCACATAATAACTACATGTTTTTTTTTTCTATGACTTTAACAAGACTATGGTTAAAGTCTTGCTCTTTAACCATATTAAAATATCTTGTCCTGCAATAAAAAATTTCCAAATGTTGTTTTGGACACAACTGCAGCAATTTTTTTGTTAGTTTCTTTTTTTTTTTTTTAAGGGAGTAATCTTACTCTATCAAGATTAATTACTGGTAAGTAATCTTACTAGAGATTACTGGAATAATGTAGTATCTTACATTATTATAGTAATGTAAGTAAGATACTCCAGCAGTCTTAGAGTATGTAAACTTTGGAATCTAACAAAACAAAGCATTCTCTGAAAAACTGACTATTCTGATATTATTCGAATAAAAATAATTTTGGTAAGCCTACATCACATTATAATCTGTCTGAATTAAAAATGCTCATTGTTTTTTTTTGTCATTATTTTCTTTATTTTATGTAAATATCTGGTAATGGGCATCTTCCATTTATTTTAAACATTTATTTAGATATATATCTAAATGAACATCAAGGAAGTACAGATTTTAAACTTAAATAGTTGCATTTAGGTGTAATACTACGTTTTGTTAGGTAATCATGCCTTGTTTATTTCTGGTCAAGCCCTGGTTGTTAGAAATTTAATCTAATAACAAATTAGATTTCCTGAATTGCATTGAGAAAATAATAACAATCTATTAAAACCTTATTTGTCTGCACTGTTAATTTATGGCTCTTGAAATGCATTTTTTTCTCTCTACATCTAAGAGAAGAAAAACATCAATACAATCAATTCATGGCTTGATTTTTTTCCCCATCTCAGTGTATTAAGTTGATAAGTTATTTCAAGGTAAGCTTCACTTACTGCCAACAAAAAACCTTTCATTTTATGCATATTTCAGTTACTTCTGACTTCAGCTTGTAGAAAATAGAGTAGAGGACAACCAAAACAACTGCTGACATGCCCAGGTCTGGTTTTCCAAGCCAGTTCACCCCAAGAGAGGATTGTAAGGCTCTGAAAGAAGCTTCTAAAATCGCTAAATTGTCATCACAGGATCTGTAACAGTGTTTTGCCACTATTGACATAAGCATGCATCACTCAACAATAAAGAGACTGCAAAATCTTATCTTTCATAAGATGTGTGCAGGGAATAAATATTTTTAAATGAGCATTATATTACATATTTGGAGCTGGCGGTGTCATAGTGTGGGAATGCCAGTACGCCATCATTAAAACCAGCATGAATTCTGTTCGAGGAAAATGTGAGACTATCAGTAAAAAAATAAAGCTGAACCAGAACTTGACCCTGAAACATGACAATAACCCAAAATATACCACTAAGGAAGAAAGCAAGAATAGGACAATTCCTACTGCCCTACTGTCAAAACCCAGATCTTGATCCAAAATTATTTTGGAAAAGATGGGAAACATGATTTTTTATAAAAGAGTCCTACATTTCCTTCAGTTAGGATAAAAGTGTTGTTTACATCTTTCCTTAGATCTTTCCTGCCAACAGCCATTGCCATCTTCAATTACTCTTTGAAGAATCTGAATTAATGAGCTACAATAATATTTAATTTCCCTAAGGATTATTAAAGTATTTTTGAATTTGAATTTGTGGAAAGAACAAAGAATATATATTTGCATTTTTAAGTGCAATAAAATCACTTAATTTTCAAGCAATAAATTTTAAAAAGTTCATTATATAAATATTTCTAAATAGAACGCCTGAAACTTTTCACTACTGCATGTAGTTAATTTTTCATTATCAACAATTAATAACATAATTAATACAGGAATAAATTATTTCAATGGAACACACACACCTTTGAATTAAACTGAAATTTGTATAATGGCATGAAATGTTTATGGATGAATTTTTTGAAAGATTCTACATGAATTTGTGCTGGAGTCCGCAAAGTGTTATTGCAGCAGATTTTTCCTTAATTCCTTCCTTTTTTATAAGGTTATAAAAGGCCAAAACAATACCTATTTTTCTAACCAAAAACCTTTAAGAAGCAGATCACAACAGAGTTCAATGGTAAAACGGTGAACAAAAATGTATTTTAAAATTCAGAACATTTATTCTCAATAGATTTTGTTTTCATTTGTCCTGCATATATTGACCCAAGTAAGCAAAACACAAACACATTTCCTCAGTCAGGAGCCAGGGAAAAAGAGTCCAAGCAGAATACACAGGATAAATTATGAAATAAATGGTGTCTTAGAATATTGTCCCTTTGAATTGCTCTTTTCCCTTCCTTTCTAGGAGGGAGAAGAAAGGGTTATACAAAAATAGCTTAAAATAACCAAAACAGGTGTCTGTAAGTATCTGAGAACTTTTATTTAATACAACTCTGCCTCTGTTCAGAATCCACTGCAGGTTCCCAAACAGAAAAGCCAGAATCATTCTTTACTGTCAAATACCTGATAGGCTCCATTCTGGTTTTGGTGAAAACTAAATATGTTTGTTCACTTCCTTCTTTGGCAGAGAAAAAAACAGAGTGCAGCTTATAGCAATGTTCACTAACACAATGAGAAATAAAAGGGTATTACAGTCACAAACACAAAGCACAGCAGCTACAGGTAGACCTACAGCTTTTCTGGTTATTTCCTTTCAAGTCCAACAACATGTCTTTGCAGATAAAGACCAAAGACCTATATATTCTATAAACAGAGGTGTTATCGCTGAAGCACAACAGCCTTGATGGAAAGTCCTGTTACAAAGCTCTACAGTCTTGACAGAGATGGCAATAATTATGTCAGAGTTGTTTATGTACTTGAGCTGGAGGCATCTTTTGTAGATCTTTCTGGACTTGAAATCTGTGCTTTAGTTCAAGATGTGTAAACAAAATCTATTTTACCTTTACTCCAGTATTGTGAAGAAATAAAGCTTCTTATTAAGCCAACTAAAGAGAATGGGAAACTTCATCTTTTCCAGGACAGTTAAAGCACTGAGAACAGTGATGACACGAAGTTCACTGGTTTTCTTCAGATATTTCCCTTTTCATTTCAAAAAACAAATACATTTTTACAGGTATATATTTAATCACATGGTACATTATCACACATATCTGTGTTATATGTAGCATTGTTATACATCTGGGTTAGTCCATGAAATTGTATTTTAATTTCATTTCAGCTTGCTTAAACACAATGTACAAATGTACACACTGGTGCCTGACTGCAGAAGGTTGCCCACATATGTGCAGGCATACTGTTTTGACACAGAAATTAAGAAAAAAACTGTGCCACTGTTCATGTTCAGAAGAAGGAATAATAGCCCATGTCAGTTTTCTTCTTTTTCTTCCATCTGCTTAAAGGGTCCTCAGCGAGTTTCCCTGCAGCGTTTAATGTCCGTAGAGGCAATGGAGGAGCAACAACAGAATGCTGAAGGCAGCCTGAAGCATTTGGTTGAGAAATGGGGCCAAATTTGGGAGACTATTGGAGGGAAGAATGTCATGGCCGACCAGTAGTTCATTTCCCAAAGCCTGAAATGGAGAAAAATGTAAATATAGTATAATGTTGAAAGGGACAAATTATACAAAATTCATATTTTTCATGTTTTGTACTTCCGTTTGGGTCTTTACTGCTTGTAAAAACAACTCAAGTGCTTCAAAACTACTCAGCCAATTTTTGGAAAAAGGAGCAGTTTCAAAAACCTCTGGAATGTAACGTCATAAATCAGCAGGTACAGAAGCCCCTGGGAAGCCCAGCCAGTTACCTAGCAACCCCAGCAAAGCTCATACCGTCACCTAGCACCCTAAGCAGAGCTCCACGACATTTGGTCAGCTGGTTTTACTGCTGTATGCATAGTACAATGGCTGCTGGAAAAGACAAGTTTGCTATTGTTGACTTACCATCCAGAAGCCATTAATTTATACATTTTATTATTTTTCTGTATTGAAACAGAGTTGTACAATTACCTAATATGTTTTGCTTAATAGTTTATCAGATAATTATATAATGGTTACATGAACTCATAAGATTATGAAGAGTAAATAAACAAGACATTCACTGAGTAATTTTGGGTCATCTATTTTTTTTTCTAAAATCCCACATTTTCTTTCAAGTTGTTTGTGTGGAAACATTTTTAGTACTGTGTAATGCAACTGGAAAATTGTCACCAGTGATGCTACAGTTGCCATCTGTTCCTGAGTCTCCAATCTTTCTAAAGTAAAATACTATTTCCCAGTTTTTAATGAGTATCGACTCATTAAAAACTGAGTCTATACTCAGTTTAGACTCAGTATAGAGTCTAAACTGAGTATAGACTATTTTAAAGTATTTTCGCTTTGACCAAGTGAAAATACAAATACTGTCCAAAGTTAAACTATACAATTTAAGAGAGATTCTTTAAAAGGTAATCAAAGATTTAAGATTTATGACTTTAATTAATTTGACAAAATTTAATTTTGAGTGTTTTCTTAGATTTTTTTGGCAAGCATTGAAGCATAAAATATAGTTCATAGACTTGTCCAACCTGGAAATTAATATTTTAAATGTAGAGTATTTCAAAGCAAATTTTATATTAAAAAAATTATTTGTGATTTATTATGTTTTTTTAATGTTTTTAAACTAAAATTGTGCCTTCAGAGTTCTTTCTAAAAATATTGCTAATGTCTACTATTGCATATTAACTTCTAAAAAGCCAAATCCATCAAAACACTTAAAATTAGGAGAAGATACTAGACACATAATAAATGTCTTTAATGGTGATGGTTTGATTTTGAGTATTGGAAGTAATTTGAAGTACCATAAACACTGTCTTATACACACAGTATGGGTTATCTGTGCAACTTTGGGTGCTAAAAGTATTACATATGAAATCCCAAGAAACATGGCTTTAAGCCAAGCAACAGTGACTGAATATCTCAGGATATTCAGAGATGAAATTTATGCTTTGATCAACAGATAACTTAGCAGCAATAATTCATCATGCAGCAATGGCTAACAACATTTTTGCTGTATCAGCCAGGATGAAAACAAATTCATGTAAATGCAATACATTTGTTGAAATAGGTTTATGCTATGTCTAGAACTGTGAGTTATAGATCAAACTCTAGAATTAATTTGCATTAATTCTAGATTTTGGTCATGACATAGAGAAGGGCTGCTGTGGTGAATATGACAGAAAGCGTGTGCACACCTGTGTAGGTATTATAGGTTTCAGAATGTTCCCCATAGTTTCAGTGGTTTGTGGTTGGGAAGTGCTGCTCCGTCTGTCTCCTCCATTGTGACTCGGTGTGCTGAGAGGAGTTTGCTGCTCTGATTCTCTTCCAAACATTTTTAAAGCATTTTCTGAAAAATAATATAATAAAACACATATCATCAGAGTTAATCAATTCATTGTCTTATTTACTCTTTTCCTGAAAGTTTAATTCAGTAATTTCGCCTCCAAATTTTTCTGATTTTAATTGCCAAAACTTCAAGTTGCCAAAACAATTTTGGACAGGATCAGAAAAGGAGAAAAACAGCAAGTACTCAGTCTTAAAGTGTATAGATTGCATCTGCATCTTCGCATTGACCTCATTAACTGTTAAACCATTGGGACTGGATAAATAATGCTGAGATCCCTCTTTCTCTGTCTTTTCCAGGCAGGGGGCCCGAGAAAAGAGTTGCCAAAGATTTACCATCGCAACGCAAGCAAGGAAAAAAGACTCACATAGGTCAGTAAGAAGGACATTAATTATTTACACTTTAGGGAATAGGTCATGAGAGGTCTAAGGCTAAAGCAACTAAGATGGAAAATTGAGGAGATGCAGCAGAAGAACAGAAAATGCCATTAATTTACAAAGTACTTTAAAAGTTCAATAATTAAATTAAAATTTACCTTTTTTGCTAACTATGACATCCTTTCAAAATAGTTTTTCAATTGTTATAGCTAATAAAATGCTAATTAAAAGTTTTATTGTCTGTCAAATGAATGTTTGTTTGATCTTATGACATTATGTGTTATTCACAAATTTGTTTTAGGCCTTTCCTGATCAGTCTTTTCCTCTATGCGCTACAAGATTGTTAGTTACAGCTCAAGAACAAGTGAAAGGTCACAACAAACTATATCACAGTCCACTCCACCTCAGTAGGCAGCTATGCAGCCGAAACCACAATAAACTGTAAGAATACTGAACTGCTTGGTTCAGACAAGTCTACTGGAGCTCACATCATACTCAACCATTTACTTCTCCTGTGATACAGTCTTGCAACCAAATCATTTTCAATTAGAAATGCAAACCGTGGATTTTTTCTAGACTAAAAAAGACAGTTATTTTGTAAAATAGTTATTGGTTTTTCACACTGAAGAGAGAGATTTATGCCTTTCATCACAATTGTATGATGATGTATTGCCCTGTAGTTAATGTTTCCTAGTTACCTGCACTTGAATGAATAATGGCTGCATCACCTGATGATAAAATGAGAAAGGTAGTCAAATTACTTCAGTGACATAACAATGGTGCCATCCTTCATGTGAACGCCGTATAGTTAAATCATAGGAGCACACATATAAGACGACCTTGATTGCAGGACGCTGTTAGTCATCATGAATGTTTTTTTATAGCACATCAACTATCTGAGACTCCCAAAGATTAACTGAGCTAATGGAACAGGTATGGCTTAAATTGCAATATAAAGATTAAAAGCAGCCCCCAAAGTTATAATACAAGGCCATATTACATTTGTTCCTTTCAAACATGTAAAATGAGACCCCTGTTTTGAACCTATTTCAATCATACGTATCTATTAAAGTTCTGCAGCTAAGCAGAAACAGATACATGTGAAATGAACAAAATGTTTTTACACTGAATGCCTTTCATTTGTGGCTCAGTTTGGAAATGAATTACATCTCATTAGAGCACAAGATTCTTGAGCAATAAAACTTTTAACTGCACATTCATATTGATGGTACTGACACACACCACCTTCCTAAAGACTGTTGCGGACAGAGTGTTCCCCAATTCCTGTACCTTCGAGGCACCAGCCAGGAAATAATCTTAGTTTTAAAAAATGTGCCAGTGCTAAACAGCAATCAACAGCATATAGTGAAATGGCCAGTCATTTCCAGCTGGCAGTTTAGCAAAAATAGAAACCAGGGTTTAATCAGACAAGATGTTTTTGACTTAATAAATGAGGGTAAGATAATGGCCCATTTGTTACTGTAATCATAAGTATTCAAATCAAGAGCAACGCCAGCTTTTTCCAGTTTTCAGACAGACAAGAGATGACTAACTCAATGACTGAACTGAAAAAGAGTTAAAATCACCAGGGATACTCCCGTACATTTTTTTTCAAATGAAAAAGTTAAATCAGTACACTTTGTTGGAAAAAATATGCAGTAACCTCACATTTGCAAGACCACTTGCTTGTAATTCACAGGAACCGACTCTGTGAACTCTCGGGTAGCATTATCAAGGTAAGCAGATAAGGGGGATACTAATAGCGAGGACAAACTGGGCATGTAAATGGAAAACACAGAGCAAGCGCACGCTGATAATGCTCCTAAACCCACAAAATGCCTGATTTAAATATATCTCGTTTTGGTTCTGTTGAAGCCTGCTGGGAAACATCTGTCTAGCAGAATCCAAACAACTTCGTCCTATCACTTTTTGCAGCCACAAAACGCTCTTTGATTTTCACATCAAGTCTATTTGAATCCTTCCTGTTTCAGCTTATCTGTATAGTTCACTCTGATTAGTCAATATGATTTTCTTGTTTCCTTCAAAAAACAAATTTGCTCTGCAGTGCGATTATGCATTTAAAAGAATATCAGATAAAAAAAAATCACAATGAGCTGTATGTTACCTTTTGTCTCTATGTAGCGGCTTATCATACATAATAATATGTCCAGAAGCTATACAATATAAACAAATTAAATGTTTCATGCAGCTTTAAGTTATTTCTTTTTTAAAATCTGATTAGGATAAAAACAGCAGGTATACCATGCCAGAAGTAGACTGGATTTCATTTTGCTTTCAAACCTGCCTGAATTCTTTGTGGTATAGATTGACTGAGGTGTTGGAAACATTTCGCAGAGATTTTGAGTCATGTTGACGTGATAGCGACACACAGCTACTGCAGAGTTGTAGCTGTACATCGTTGATACAAATCTGCTGTTCCACCACATCACAAAGGTGTTCAATTGGATTAAGATCGGGTGACTGTGGAAACCACAGGAGCACAGTGAATTCATTGTCATACTACAGAAATCAGTCTGAGCTTTGTTACATGGTGCATCGTCCTGCCAGAAGATGAGCATACAGTTAATACGAAGAAATGGCAGGTCAGCAACAACCCTAAGATTGCCTGTGGTTCTCACTTGGCACTAAGTGAGGACCATAGGGTCCGCTAAGTCACCCCTACCAGTACACCTCTACCAGCAGCCTGAACCACTGATACATGGCAGGATAGATTCATGATTTCATGCTGCTTATACCGAATTCTGACCCTACGAGCTGAATGTTACAGCTTTAATCAAGAATGATCAATCTACGTAGTGTTTTTGCTGTCTTTCACAGTCAACTTTCGGTGAATCTGTTTGAATTGTAGCTTCAGTTTGTTGTTTTGTCTGTCCATTCTCATCCGAACAGTGACAACAAAATATGACATACTTGTTCAGACATCTCCTGCTTATTGGAAACTTTCTCCTGACCATGCTCTGAACAGCCAAGATATGGATAACAATTTCAGTGACTTCAGGTTTCTGAAATACTCAGACCAGAACATGTGGAACTCACAATCATCATGCTATTAAAGTAATCTAATTTCTTCCCCTGTCCTGATGCTCAGTTTGACTGTGGTCTTCCCCATACTTAATGCCCGAATGCATTAAGTTGCTGCAAAGTGATTGATCTGAAAAAGTGAGTGTTTAGTCTGGAATCACAACTTTGGACAATTGAATTATAGAATTAAATATTTTATTTTTATCATAAAGAAACATAAACACACTAGTGCAAAAATCATTAGTTTGTGTTGCAGTCAGTAAGATATTTCTTTGAAAATCTTCAGAAACAATCACAATCAAACTGTCAAAGCAAATTAGCAAGATTTTTCTTTTTTCTCACAGATCCACACCACTTCAACTAACAGAGGCTGCAGAGCATGTCTAATGTTGGCTTATAAAGTTGTTCATCACTTTGTCCTTGAATTTGAATGATCTTTTTTCTGCACTGTATAACTGCAGAAGATGCTGTGACTAACTAATGCCCTTATTGCCTGTAAAAGATAATTAGTTGCTTAAAATATCTGGTTTGAATGATTTAGCTGGATAATGATATTTAATCAATTTTATGCAATACATGTCAGTCAAGTGATAAACTTTATATATACAATACTACCTTGTGTCTCGTTTGTGCCATTCATTTCAATTAATGTGATTCTTTCTCATGATGTGCATGTCAGTTTCTTTTAAGTTGGGGTGCATAAAAGAATTAAAATTAAATTCTTTCACATTTCTGAATAATAAAATTTTGATTTTGCATAACTTAGCAGTTATTGTTGAAGGGCTAATTATGCAATGATCAGCAGTAGATGTCCAGCAGGGTTGGAATAATAGTGTCTCTGTAGTATTCTTTGTGGAAAAATGTCTAACTAAGTCTGCACCAGTCACAAAAAGCTTAGTAAGTCATTCAGTATGACTGCAGAGAGCTTACAATGGCGTTCCAGTAAAGCAAAGTTTGTGAGGAGAACTTCAACTTCAGATTCAAGGTCCTCTAAGTGTGGAAAAACTGAAGCTTGTCAAATATTTTATAACCATAAAGTTGTAGTTAAGAAACTGCTGCACATTTAAATCAGTTCAGGGCTGTTTTACAACATTTTTCATCAAAATCTATCCTATGCCATTCACTTTGTTGACTTTTGTGTCTAATTAGGTACAGTCAGTTAAAGCCAAAGGGGTTTAACAACCAGGGCCCGAGGCCAGAAAATAAACGAAAAGAGTCAGAACAAAACAGAAATAAACCATGTACTAAATTTCTACAATTCATGATAGAACTGTTTAAGATAGAAAGAAAATACAGAAAAAAAAACAGAGATACATGACTAAAATCAAATGGTTATAATGGGCAAGTCATTAAGTCCAAAATTCTGTATTAAATATGGTTATCTAATGGTCTGATGTAATAATATAATATTAAATATTATGTTTTCATTACCAGTAAGTGGAACATAGTCATATTTAACAGAAATAAAGGTTTTCAAACATCTATGTATGTGTAATTAATACACGTTCCAGAAATATATAGGCTTTTCTGTAACATTCTAATCTATTGAATGTATATGTAGTCTAATTTCTCAACAAAATAGACTAAATGAGAGCATAGAGTCTTTCACAATCTATTAATGTTCTTCTAATTTTGTTGTGTTACAAATAGACATTATGACAAACAATTGAGATCAAAAAGATCAGAATCTCAAAAGCCCGCCATTCATATGTACGCACATGTTCACAGCCCTCCAGAGTCAGTTCTTTGTAGAACCACTTTTTGCTGAGATCGCAGCTGCAAGGAATGACTTACTTTCTACTGACTTTGAACATCTCCAGATGGAAATCTTTGCCTATGTTTCATTGTAAAACACCTCAAGCTCAGTCAAATCGGAAGGAAAACATCTGTGACAACAATTTTAACTGAATTTAGGTCTGGACACTGTCAGAGTGTAGCCTTACTTTATGTAAGACTTTCACGTAAAGTCCCTACAAACCTTGTAATTTGTGGTTGTGATGAAGACTAAAAAGGTTTCCAAAGCACTCTAGATAGATGCTAAAAGTGTTCAGTTGCTATGGACTCACGGAGGCAGCTGTTATCTGTGAAAAATCCCAGGAAGCGATCGCATTCATCCCTCGTGCTTCCACTTGGTGAGCAGGAGCACCATGGAGCCACGTTGGATGTAGAGTTGTCAACATAGTTGGGAGTTATGGTGCTTCCTGCAGACAGACAGCACCAGGGTTCGATTACTATTAAATATTCATTATTCTCAGAATTGTTGCACTGCATTCATACTGCTTTATTTTTTTGTGAACATTAATGGACACTGCATTTCCTGTTCTGTTGTGAGGAGATAATACCATTGTAATATTAGAAGTCTGAGAGTGTGTGCACTGGTTTAATACTATAACTCTACCTTTTTAAGTCTTGGTTGTATTTTTTATCAGCATGGTGGAGGTGGGTTTCCAATTGGTTTGGTACATACAAGGCAGGATTGAAAATGCCAAGTGAGTGTTTCTGCTAAGGGGCACTATTTAAAGTTATTGAAACGCATTAGGGCATTTCTAGTGTGAGAAATGAGGCAGTCGTTCTTTTCCTCTCACAGAGTCTTATAAAACAAATTGCACCTTACATTATATAAAAGGTTATTCAACATATGTATATATATTTTTACCTAGAGAGATGCTCACGGTGAAGTTTTGTTTTAGTTTTTTTTTTTTTAATCAAGTCCCCCACTCACTCCTAATGTGTTTTGTGTACATTAATTCCCCTTCAAGCAAGCTTCTGCTCATTCCTATCTGTTTACCTCTTTTCATCTCTCACACGACATATGGTGCACACCTCCATTCATACATCACCATTTTCTCCTGCAGCATTTCTTATATCGCTTCGTTTTGCATGTTTCCTTCTCTGAGTAACATCTGAAATGTCTGCCCACCTATAAGCCCTGTGTAGGCGAGGAGACACGCTCCATAGTTCCCCTCCTTGCAGCCACTGGCAGATGTTTTTGAGGGTTCGCAGACAAACTGAAACTGTGCCAGACGAGACCTGCAAAACCACAACATGGGCACAAGTTAGCAGGAACATGACAGGAACTTGTAAAGTTAATATGGACTCTTTCCAGTTTTTTAAATGAATTATGTCGCTCTATCTTTAATTAACATGACATGAAAGATATATTGTTTGCAATGCTAAAGAGACTGAAACTACTGAACTGTAGACAGAAAGTGATAGAAAGAATAATATATTTCATCCCCCAGACCTGGGATCATTAGTAAAGCCCTGTGAGTGTAATGGGGCTGAGGAAAAATAATGGCCATGCACAGGAGATAGCAATGAGCAATAACTCTGATCCATCTGCTTCTCTGTCTGAACTAAATATTTAACAGGTTATTCCAACAGTCTTTCTCTGGGGTGGTTAATTCAATGGTGGCAGAAAACTTTAAGGTAAAATAGTCGTCCATTCTGCTGATTGAATTACTCTTTATTCAGTTACCGCTTACTAAAATCAGCTGGGAATTGCAATCCTATTACAGTCTAGAATGTATGCAAAACAATAAAATGCTCCAATTTTGCTCTGCTCTAACCTGCAAACATAGTCTGCATCACACATCTTCTTCTGTGTAATGCAATTAGGTTTTTCCCCTCTTTCGTAGGAACAGCTTGGCACAATGGTCTGCCTCCGACGCTCCGCGCATGCCGTGTCCGTACAGGGACAGAAGAGAAGCTCGTGCGTGTAGTCGGCAGGAACCCGGTCAAAAAACCTGCGTAGGGCCTTGTTGCATTTAGGCCGGTTGCACAAGCCAGATTTGGCAGTAGGTTTGATGCAAGCTGAGACGTATTCAGTGCGCAGCTTCTGGCACAAGTCGTCCACGTTGCAAGCCTTGGCTGCATCCAGGCACCGATTCACAGTTGTCATGCCAACGTCCGAGTCTGTGGATGAAAGCAAGCTCAAAGTCAAGAAGTCAGCGGAAAAGTAATAGCAATATATCAAGAAAGTTTTGTGTTTATGTAAATAAGTACGACCTGTGGCAGCTACTCAAATTATTCATCATTTGTGCTGAGATATTTTCCTTGGCCTAAATATGTTCATGTTAGCTTTCATTAACAGAAGAAAAACCACAGCCATCCAAGACTCTTGCAAATAGTGCTGAGACATACATGGGACCACAAAAATTTATTTCAAAACATTTCCCACCGTTTCCTTATTCTGCACAATGTATATGGACAGAATAAAAATAAGACAAGTATGGACACCCTTAATAAAACATAAACTAACATTGAAAGTAAATCAGAAGCACTTTATGATTTATTTTCAGCAAGAGTTCCAAAAAAAATTCCTGCCCAATTGCCATCTTCCTTCAATTCTTTGTCTGGGATTTTTCCCATTGAGTTTGATTTAATAAAAGTCAAGTTTACCATGCTTGTCCTGTATTTATGAGTTTCAAAACCTTCAGAGATTTTTTTTTTAAATCGTATTATTTCATAGGAATTAATTGCTCCAGAAAGCTTGAAAAGGAACTCTTATTAAATTAAATCAAGAAGACAAAATCACGCAGACAAAACTGTTTTGCTGGATGAAAAATTTGTGTGAAACCATCAAACTTATGTCTCAAAAGGTAAAATCACATAGCATCTAAAATTTTTATATCAAACTTGACTTCAGTGTGAGAGCATTTGTGATGAATTTATTATCACACAAATAGTTGAGAAGGGCTCTGTATGAAAACTGTGCTGGATCTTCATATCATCAAAGCATTTTGTTTGAGGGTGGGAAGAAGAACTGGCAAAAAGAGCAGACAATCCTTTTTCTTTGAGGATCCCAGACATTATTGTAAAAGAAAATAAATGCATACTTATCTGTCTGCAATCTTTGTCTCTACCAGAAATGGAATGTCCAATATTCTCTATTTTTGTTTGGTTTCATTAATATGTTGTGTGATTTTATTGTTTAGAAAGCCCTAGGCTACGAAGGAAACACAAGATTTAAAATACTGCATAACTAAAAGTCTGTTGGTTAAACCAAATTCCCCATTAGCATGCTGTAACACACAAAGATTATTATGGGTTTTTTTCAAGCCTGGAATATAAAGGAGCTTTGTATCCAAAAATACTCAATCCAAACAAATAACTTTGATTTTTGAAGTTATACAAATATTTACACATTTTCTTACATGACTGCAAGAGATCTTTGTTTGTCTTAGGCATGTTTCCAGGGAAGTCAGTGGATTATGTGCCTTATTCCCACAACAAAATGTCTTTGAAGGATGAAATGCTATAAACAGGGGGAAAGGTAATAAGAGGAAGCTAGCTAACCTGCTGTAATAGAAGCCAAGCGGACATAATCATAATCCCTCTGCACTGTCTCGTAGGGATAACTCTCCACAAGGTTGAGTCCTGAAAGAATAACAGATGGCCTAAATTAATGATCAGAGGACAAAGCAAAAATGTAGAAAATAAATATGTTTATATTTAGTCACTGAAAGATCCCAAAGGGTGAATTCATAAATTAATTATTTAACTTGGTCAGTCACTGTGTCTTTTAGTTATTAAAACATTCTTTCTGAAATGAAAAAAATTACAGACCATGAATGATGGACTGATGAAGACTCCAGTAGATGCTGAGGCAGTTCTTTTCCTTCTTCATCCCTCGTTTGCACTGGCAGCCGCGTAATGGGCTGGACAGGAGGGCGGACACTGCGTTGGCACACTGGCTTCTGGCACCGGGGCCCAGCTTCATGCTGCCGTTGCCGGCCAAACACTGCCGCAGAGTACGTAGGCGCGGACTACAAGTCTCGTCACTGGAGCACGAGTCTCCAGCCACCAAACAGTCAGTTCCAGCCAGTAAAACGTCTAACAGAGCTGTTTCAGAGGAAAAGAAATCATAACAGAGAGCAAATGGATTAGGATATTTGAGGTCCGAAGTAAAACAATAAGATTAACTTAGGGAGATGAAAACAGAAAAGTGAGAAGCCTTTTAAAGTATCAAATATGATCCCTTTCTATGGAGATGCTGAACAATTTGTTAAATAAGCCAGCAGCTTATTGTGAAAATGAGCAAATCCTGCAGTGATTATGCCACTGCTCTCATACAACATGCTGAAAATTTAATGTGTGCCGCTCATCTTTAACAGCTGGAATATATTAGAGTTTTTAAACTTTGTGGAGCACTGAATCACCACATCCCATTGGCTTTAGGTCAACAACAACAACAACAAAAAAACCTGCAGTACTGGTGGAATGATTCATTTTTATACAAGAACAGTACATTATATATTCTTAACAAGTGTCTTATAAAATTATTGGTTTTATCCACCTTCCCTCGTGCAATTTCAAAAAACTTTGACATTGGCAAAGATCTTAAGTGGAAAGCGTGGCAAAACTTCAATATACTATTATGTTTGATTTAATTGCATTATGCATTAACTGAGAGTAATTTATCCAGAATTATTCTGAAAAAAAATGCCCATTTAAGGTTTTTAAGGACTAAACTTACAAACAAAATGAATGGATTTGTAATGTCTTTGAAATTATCCAAAGTGAAACTATATAAGAAATATTAATTCTTGTATCATTCAGTTATTTTATTTAAGTTTCACGGTATCATCTTCATTTGAGGCTAGGTGGAAAAGAGTTAATTCTTAGACAAGGTCTTTAGTAGAAACATTACTTTACATTTACATGCACATGGAAAAGTGAGAAGAGTGGTGACTCCGATGTATAGTTCTATTTCCTATATAGGGTATGTTTGGGAAGCTATAGTCTTTTACTAATCAAATAAGAGAGATGAAGAATGGCTTTGAACAACTGTTTAAAGAGAGACATATATATATTTCTTTGTCGGTCTTTAAAGGTCTTTAAAGTTTAAAGACCTTCTCCACTAATCTCTCTTTAATGAGCTATACTATTGATTCCTTAAAACTTCATCAGTTTATTTATTTGTTTGTTTAATTTTAGGTATGTCTTAATGGTATCCTGGGTATCAGATTGGTCCTGATCAAGGCATTTTATAAATGACTCAGGTATTAGGAGACTCTCTCTGTCTCCTGATACCTGTTGATGTATAGTCTGCCAAGCTGGATTTGGGATAATTTGGCGCCCTGTGTTGAAAGACTCTTTTGTGCATGCAAACAAAATTAGTAGTTAGAAACACATCAACTTCAAGGTGTTACGTGCCTTGTTTACATGGAAGTTGACTAAAAAGAGTTACGTAGACATGGTATCATTCCTGGAAGAAATTCTACCTATAAAACAATAACCCCATAATATTTCGGTACTTATGCCAGGCCTGTGTGAGGCAATGCAATGCAGTGACTGAAAAATACCAAAATCAAAGATGACATGGAGCATTTATTTTCAGCTTTCTGCTGTTTGACTTTTCAAACTCCTTTTCAAAAGGATATCAGCATTTACATAAAAATCCAAGTATGTATGCACTGCAGCATACATACAAAACAACAAAAAAAATGTTTTGGGGCTCCCAAAAACTTGCAGGCTCTGTGTTCCTACATCTCTATGCCCTTTCTAAAATCTGGCTCAGCCATCTGTGAATTTACGTCAGCTGCATCCCTAGCAGCCAGTGACTTCTACCTTTATTTTAACATAGTACCAGGAAAATTTAACTGTAATATACGAACATGACCTAAAACAGAGGAAATGAATTGAAAGTATCATGTACAAATATTTAATACAAAAGACAAAAGTAACTAAATTATTGCTGAGTTTAAAATAAAATTTTGGCATTTTTGTTTACACAAAAACATTGTTTATTATTTAGCAGCTCATTAAAGGTAGATACATTTATATTTATGACTTTACCACATGACTCCTTTAAATTTGTTATGATATTAATAATTCAGATGTCTGGTCTGTTCTTTGCAGTCAGCATAGCTCAACACAGAGACAATTAGCCACCACAGCGTTAAGGGTAAACATTAATGCGTTGAGTAAAATGCTTTCATTAAAAATTGATCATCTCTAAAATCTACATAAATCCTCCAAACTGATATTTTTTTATTAATAAAAAAATGTATTTTTTTATTAATAAACTTAAGTATTAGAAGAAAAAAAAACATGTATCAGAACAAAGTCAAAATCATGCAAAAAACATACAAAAATTGCAATACTATTAAAATAGTAAACACACAAATAAACTACTTCTTGCCAAGAAGGAGCTCTAACAGTAAAGATTGTGCACATCAAGGTAAAATTTGATTACTACTGCTTCACAGTAAAACAATTAATCTGTGAATAAATTTTATAAAGTTTGCTCTAAGCTGCATCTTGCATGACACAAGTAAAAGAAATATATAGTCACACTTATTTAATTTCATTTTAGTACTATTGAACATCCTGTGCATTTATAACTTTGAAATCAGGATCAGTCGGTTGCTGCAAGACGTAGCAATATATGACACAATAGCTTGCCATACCTCCATCACTCATGTGCCAACAAACTGCCAACTACTAACAAGATCACAGTACGGCTGAAAGTTTTGCAAAACATTCAGATGAGATTTAAACCTCCTGAATGCAACTGTTACCAATTTCTTTGTGGCCTTCTGTTGCTCTGCAGAGTTTTAAAAGGTATCTTAAACTATTCTTTTTGTCATGATACCAGCACACACACATGCACACGCACACCCTCTTCTGATGAGTGGTGAATACCTGTGGCTGATGTGTTTGTCATCCAGCTACATTTACCTGAGATTGTTGTCTTCATCGTGAAGGGTTGCACAAATACGTGTAGAATAACATTACATCTTTTTTCCCTCGTGATTAATCGTGAGTTATTTAGTTCAAAGAGCTAGAAAGAATTTTTCACTACTAAAGTTATTTTCCCTCTGAAATTGGAACCTCACACTTTTTAGTTTGCATTACATTTTTACCATTCCAAAACTTCTGAATTTTCTTGCATCGAGTTTCATTTATTGTTAAGGTTGATGGTCAGAAATTTCTCTCATGATTAAGAATAATGGGAGGCGTTTAAATTGTTTGTTATACTTGGTGAATTCTTACTGTGACTTTGTTTTGTTTTAATCTATTTTGAGTAGTTTTGGTTCTGTCACTTATTTCCCTTGAGCCGCAGCTTTCCTGCACAGTCAAAAAAGTACTATTCCACTTACTCAGATAAGACATTAATTAACTGTACGGTTCATTATTAACTAGAAAGGCACAAATTAAGCTGATTATATTTATTATTACTACTACTAAAATGTTCAACTATCCAATAAATAGATCCTGAGTCAAGATTACTGTTGCTGAAGAAATGCAGCTTTGTGCATTACCTACACTCCTGCAGTTCTAAAAATAATTCTCATAACTTATTCCTAGGCATGATCTGCCTAAAGCTGAGCAAATATTGAAATTGCATGTTATACTTTTGTTTACTTGAGATATTATATTTTTGCTTACCATGTCCTTGTATAAAGATTTTTGTTTCACACAAATCTTCCCCAAGATTACACTGTGGTTATTTCCACAAAGACATTCCTCTACTTACATTGCCTTGGGTAAAAATTCACCTCATTTGAATATGTTCACATTTTGTGAAGCTACAGCTCCAAATATCGAGTATTGGACTTTATATGGTAGACCTACACAAAGTAGCCCATAATTGGGAGGTCAATTATGGGCTAATTGACCTACTTATAACATACATAAAAAGTATGTTATAAGTACATTATAACATACTTTTATAATGTTTTTTACAAATAAAAATCCAAAAGTATAGCATACATTTGTACTCAGCTCCATTTACTCTGATACCCCTAAATAAAATCAGTGAAACATAGGAAAGAAACTCCTGTGCAGAGATGTGACCAAAATACTAAATGTGGAAGGAAACCAACACTGCACACTATCCTGCACCCACTGTCTGCCCAACAATGCTTGGAGGTGGCAGCATCATACTTTTCTCTAAGGATGTAGAAACTGGTCAGAGTTGAACTTGGATGGAGGGAGTTAAATTTCAACCTCTCAGCAAAATCCAGTTGAGGCTGCAAAGCACTTTTGACTGACACAAGGACTCACCTTGCAGCACAAGGATTTAGATTATAGCATATTCATGTTTTAAAATGGCCTAGACTTAATTTAATTGAGAATCTCCAAGAGCCTGATGTGTTTTGTAGACTGGGCAAACAGTTCAGTCTCTGAATCACATTTGACGTCAATAAAAGGTTGAATACAATGGGGGAGGGATTATTGGTATTTAAGCACACAATACTTTTTAGATATGAATTAACAAAAAATGCTAAAAATATGTGTCATTTTCCTTAGACTTTATAATCATACACTACCTATCACGTAAGTCTGAATTAAACACATTTTTGCCAAGTTTATGAGGATAATGGGAGGAACACATGACTGGACCTTTACCTAAACCATAGGGGTGTTTTGAGTCAGTGATAACACAGGTTAGTTTAGCATGGGGGTCGTTACACGCTGCTCTAGAGCCACATACGGCTAAATTGCTAAACTTTAGCATATCGAATCCTGACAGAGAAGGAACCTATGCAAACTCAAAGGCCAGACGGTCGGATGAAAATCCATGACTGAAATCAGAGATCCTTCTTGTCTGGCTATACGTGTGTCACTTTGTGCTGCCTGGGCAGATGCTGCTATCAGCGTCATACATCATGAATGCAAATGAGTTGCTCGATTTGACATTTCCAATAAGATCGTCTCAATCTACCAGTGGGCTTAGCCTATTAACTGTGTCAGTAATCGCTGTGTTCTAAGGTTCAGTAAGTCCTCAGTCTACCTGCCACATAAATCACTGCAAGATTAGCTGATCAGTTACCTCCATGCACCAACTTAATGATCCACTTCACCACAGATACTGTCGAATGGTTCCTAATGAAGTCAGCTGGAATAGTACCTCCCTGCACTCTTTGCCCACACAGATGTTAAGTTGTGGATACAAATTGGGTTTATTGGTGCACATGGCATTTTTCTTTTTGTGCACTTATAATTTGTTATTTAGTGGGGATAAGTGGATCAAAGCAGACAGACACATATTAAACTGGCTACAGCTCCTTCATTCAAGGTGTTATGGATACTTAATATGTTATTGCATCACCTTGTAGGTAGACAGTTTCCCACTTCAGGAATGTTTCACCGATTTATACTCTTAAGTCGGTGTGATCAAGCTCACAAATACTGTGATTTATTGCAAAATAAATATTTTATTTCATATTAGATACACATTTAAAGACAATTATGTTAACTACAAATATATATATCATTTAAATGTGTGTGGGGAAAGTTTTTCCCGACGATGAAATCTATTTAAATGTAATGCAGTTTGACAAGTTAGCTAAAAGATAACAGGTTGAAACAGTGTTTGAGATAAGTGGATGTGTTAATTTGAAAATATTGCAAGGTATTAACAACATTTCTTATTTAAATCATATAATATTGTCAGCATTTTTTTATCTGGTAAATGCAGATCTGTAGAAGAAAGCAACTATTTATTTATTTCAAAATTAGTTTGAGGTTGCCTCTAGCATCACAGACTGACAGCAGACAACAATGCAGCATGTTGTTGAAAACATTTAAAAATAATTAGGGTAGATATTTCTATCTAAAATACTTTTATGATGTGTTTATGGTGAAGGAATAAAGACTGCTCTGCAGCTTTAATAGTCTGCAGAGCTCTGAAACTAGATTCTACATCTGCTACTATTATCCAACACTAAAAGCATGTCAGAGGCAAAAAGATTTACATGTGTTGTGCATTTCATGATCCTGGAATGGATGAAACACAATCTGTTTGTTTGAAATAATTAAGTTATTAAAGTTTTGTGGTTTAACCAACTCCCTGTTCCTCATTAAAAAAACTAGCAAAACTTTGCAAACAACTGTATTTGTTATATTTTTCTGTTTCCTTACTCCTCATCCAATTTCATACAAAATAAATGCATTATTTTTGATGCAATTATTACTAAAAACTACAATGAAAGATTTTCAACATTTTAAATATTTCTTAATACAATTTTATATGATATACAAACACAAATTAGCTCTTTACTGATAGAGGAATTGAAATGATGCAGTGATTAAATTAAATTTTGTGTTTGTGTGTCATGTGAAGGCATGTGAAGTTCATGGGGTATGAATAACTACAAGGTACTGTCTGTAGAAGCATTTTGCTTTTAAGGTGCATAATTCCTAATAACCAAAATCTAGCTTCGTTTGCAAAGACATATTTCTCCTGTTCTCTGTGTAGGACAATATTGCGTTTTTCTACCTCCTAAATAAGCAGCTTTGCAGATAAAAGTAAAGCAGATTGGGCCTGGTGAAATGAGACAATGAAATCTAGATCTAGCAACGTCAGCTCTACTCTTTCAACAAACATCAAACAAATAGACGACCCAGAGATCCTCTCCAATTTAACTTCAAGGTGTTTGAAAAGAAAAGCATTTGCACTTTCAGCAGAATATAAGGTAACACAGCTTTTAAAAAAAGTTAATTTTAATTCCTCCTCAACAGTATCTTATATAGATGTTCTCTGTAACACAAACAAATGAATTATTTAAACCAAGCCTCTGACAAAACCAGCTGTCAAAATGTAAATTGAAATATACAAATATGAGCTGTAATGTAGAATGAGGTTTAATCCTAATATATTTTAACTCACCACTCCCCGACATACTTCATGTGTGCAAAGAAGAGAAAATAAAATATTACAACAAACTATTTAAAGCAGGGACAAGATGTCAGAGGAATGACCAGTAGAGCTAATGAAGTAAATGAGATACAACAACTTGAGGGCTTTAATGTCATATTGTATCCTGAAGAAGACTGACTGGTTTAAATGGATGATTAAAGAAGTCAGCTAACACTTGGGGCTGTCCAAAATGATGTGTCAAATACTGTCCTACTCTGACTGCTTCAATCCAAGCTGTAATTTCTGCTTTTCTTCATGTTTTCATTGATTAGCAAAAATTAAAACTTCAACTTCATTAGCCATCAGACATTTGTGATGATTTGTTTGTACATTTGGATCATTTCACATATTTATTAAATGCACATGAGAACAGTGAGTCTGTCCTTTCCTGCTCTTTTCTAATGGATTGTTAGATTTTACTTCAAAGGCAAATTACACACTTAGTCTCAATGACATACAGCATCAATTGTATTTCAAAATGACAAAATAGGAGAGAGTGGGACAATAATTATTAGTTATTAACATTCTCATTCTTTTATTTATCTTTAGCAATAAATATGTATTGTTTTATACTTCGTGTAATTGTTTATTAATGCTTTAGAAAAAGTGTTTTTATTGCTAAGCTGTTAGACTTGCTTGTTGTTGATCACCATTGAGATTGTTTGAGCAAGAATTACATTCAAAGTCATTTGAAGAGCCTGAAAATCATTACAAATGATAGTATTGGCATCACAATTTTCACTATGAAATCACAACATTCTTCCAGTTATTTATAATTAAACACAACATTTAACACAAAAACCTGGTTTTCATGTTAAAAATGTAAAATATCCTACTAGGTTTGTCTATATTTTTTACTAAAAAGATATATCCCATCACTAAAATCTTAACCAGTAAACAAATAAAAATCTTGTTTCTGATTTTGGTAGGAGTGATTAATTAAATGTTTCTCTAAGTTTTCTACAAACCCTTTATGCTTTCTTTCTTTTAAGTATTTTCATATGTACTTGTTAATCTATTTTGGCCTCACTCTTACACTGTTAAATATAGGCTGTGAATAAGCTGAGCTGTGTTGCACTTTCAGCCCAGTAACGTCACAGTTATGTAGTATCCAGTTCCCCGCAGTTGTACATGCGCCTCATGTTGGAGACAGTGACAGATGTGCAGTAAATCTCTTAAAATGCCTTTATTTTTCTAAGATGTTACCGGTCTCCAAGATGGCATCATATCCTAGAGAGTACCAACGCTGATAACCATCTCCCATTTTCACCCAAGACCAGCTTTTCAGAAATATGTGGCTATTTAACAGAGGTGTTCACTCAGAGGAGTTGGAGACAAAAAAGAAGACATTTTAACTCTCACTGAATCACTATCACTTATCTAAAAATGGCCTTTAAACAGGATTGTTTGAGTTAAGCACACAGAGTATCTGCTGGGAATTCAGTTTTCCTGAGTTGAGCACTTCAGAGCTCTGAGGAAAAAATAAGGCAAATCATAAGTTTCAAAAGAGTTTAACCTCATGTAAACAAGTTGGTTTTACATAAAAACAAGAGCATAATAAATGTTTAAACTACTTTGTACTTTTTAAGTAAAACAATTTTACAATACTGAGCCCATTTCGCCTTAAGTTTAGTCCAGTGTTTGAAACCCACTCTCCTGCAACATTTATTGAAAATAAATACATGGCTCGTTATCAGGCCTCTGCAGAACTGGATGACATGCTGAAAAGAGAATTCAGCTACTAACCAAAAGTTGCAGGAAAGAAGCTTGCATTTTGGCATCCAGTCCTTATTTCATTTTATGGATTTTGTCCCAAGAAATGAAATAAATCTTCACAACTATTAGAGTTATATTGTGTAATCTAGATGTCAGTGGAAAGCTAAGATATGCGAGTTTTGTGATCTTTGAGTTTTGCTTTATTTTGATATTTCTCAGGTGTTTATCTTTTGCTCCATTGTTTTCTATGCATTCTTTTAGCTACTTCTCCAATATCTTCAGTTCAGCTTCAAATACTTGATTTCCCTCACAGCTGCAACCTTTTTATAATAAATCACCAGCTACTTGTTCAATAACAAACTCTACCGTTTTAATATCGCCACTGATAACATCTTTTTTATTTTTCTTCCCATCAGGCTGTTTCTTTGTGACGTCTTACTTTGAATTCCCTTTTTGAAATAAAGTTTTTTCTTCTATCTGCCTCCTCTCTGCATTTCATGAGCATGAGAGTTTTACTGAGGTGTCAATATAACGAAATATATAACTGATAAAGAGAAGTGTCTTGGTACACAACATTTACTTCTGCTTATAAAAATGCTAAACTGAGGATGAAAACCATCTTTGAGCTGCAGGATGCCAGCAATATAAATGTAGAAATTAGTAAAAAAAAATATCTGATGACAAATTGCAAATTTAGAAGCTAAAAAGGGAACCTGATTTGTCTTACAGATTTTTTAGCAAAGGTTTTGTTCAAGTCGAACTGCAAAAAGTATTTTAAAAAAATTCATGTAAATTTCCCTAAAAGTGAAGACTCCAGCAACATTTAAAGTTATAGGAGGCAACTTTATTGAAAGCATTTCAGCTTGTGCCCTTCAAGTTGTGTCAGAAATGGTATGAATTTATGTAAATTACCCTAAGGACCTTGGTTTTTGTCCATTGTATGTACGTTTCCCCATTTTTGTGCTTAATTATCCTTTGAATTGCTTTAAATGTAGTCAAAGGCTTTTGTATTGACAAAGATGTTTACATTGTTTAATCTGCACTTTCTGACAACTATTCTTTGCAGAATGGACACGTTTCATGCTGTGCTCTTTCTCCATTCTCACATTATTCATCCGTAAATCAAAAATTCGCTAACCCAGATCCAGACTGCAAAAACAAAGAAACATGCAAATTGATCCACAAACTCAAAAAGCTGCTGTGTGAACGGAAAGAATCAAAAACAAAAGATTATATCTGAATGAGACAAAGACCGTGGTTGGTATTCATGACTTGTTCTGCTGCTTCAGGTGAGGATCTGTGCCACTTCGATCCAAAGATCCAATGCTGTAAAACAGATTGATAGTTGTGAAGGTACCTTAGCATTATAGTTTGTTTGGCCTCTTTGAGATATGACTTGACTATCAACAGCTTGTTTGCTTTAGCCTTTAGAAAACCAGAGAGTGGTTTAATCTCTAAAAGTGAACATTTTAGCATTGAAGAGTTCCCTTCAGGCAAAAACATTTATTTTATAAATGCTCTACAGCAATGGTCATATGGTCTATATGACCATATGTAGCATGTAGAGAATACATTAAATAGTACTTATTTCAACATTTTTGTCATCTTTTTGGCTCTCTGAAAGTTCATAAACTGCCTGGTCAAAACATGTTTCCCCTGAACTCTGGATCTCTGCAGTTCCTTCAGAGTTACTATTGTTCTCTTGGTGACTTCTCTGTTTAAACCGTTCTTTACATTTCTGGAAAGTGCTATCAGTTGTAAAACTTTATTATTTTGTAATGCAATCCTGGTTACTCCTTATTCCTGACCTACCACAGATTTGTCTCTTGGTCAGCTTTTTGTTCTCTAATGTTCCCTAACAAACTTCTTATATCCTCACAGAATAGCTGGACCCATATTGAGGTAATTTTACATAGAGAAGGACTTTACAATTTACTGGAGGCAGTTAGTTGCACTGGAATGTTTCTACGGCTATAATCAGAACTAGTAGAATACAGGAATCTACAGGAATCATGACATTTCACTATGCAACCATGTTTAGATGAGGGCAAAAAGTAAATATGCTGTCATAGTAATATTAGTCAATTGAAGCTAAGATAACAGGTCTTGGTTTAATGTCAGTAGCCATATTAAGTGTATATTTCATTATTAAGCATGTTAAGCAAGGCTTATAAGGAGTATCAGACCTCTTAAGACAATTCTGGAGTAAATATGTTTTTCATTTTGCTTCTCAAGCTGACTGACAGAAATTAAACATTTTGTTTAATTTCTGTTATCCAAATTTGAACCAAAACATATATAAAGTTACTTGGATGACCGGTCAGGAGAAATGTTACTGAAAATGAAAATGTGACAAAAAAATTATTTTAAAAGAAGTATTTCTTTTTTGGCACAGCCTCTTTCAAATTGAAGTTGTTTCTAAGATATGTCATGGCACAGAGTGCCCGAACAACTTATTGAGAAATGTTATCATAAAATACATCAATATATTTGCTGTGACAGTGATGATAATGGCAAAAAAAAAATACTTTCTAATAAATACTAACATATTTGTTTGAAGTGTGGTAACTGCAATTATCAAGAAGTGAAAAAAGTCATTAAATTCAGACTCTATTTGTCAGTTTTCTTTTCATTTTTCAGTGCAGACTTTGGGAGGTGTTTCTTTTGCTTTCTCAACAAACTGTTGCTCAGTTGTAAAATGCACTTCCATTTAAGCATTAGAAAAGTTTCTTGAAAATATAATTAAAGATTTTTGCATCTTTTGTTATGCAACATGAGTTCTTAGAAGCTTTTACCACCCCCCATCTTTGTCCAATATTTCTGAATCCCTGAGGCTGAATTTCAGAAAGTAAAATTGTATCACCACCAACATGCTGACCCGAATACAACTACTGACATAAAGCCTGTTATCTCTAGATGAGTCAAATGAAAGGCTAGAGGACAAAGACTCTGTGGGAATATGCTGACTTCACTGGAGATCTTAATTAAAGGCAGAATGGTACCTAGGAGAGATTATTCGTATTTCAATGCAAATGTAATGTTAACCAGTATGAGATATGATATTTTTGTCTAAGAAGGGGAAGAGAAAAGAAAGCCTGAACCCAAAGTAGGACAGAGAGAAATGGATGCCTGTTGAGAACAATTAAGACCGAGCTGAGGGGGGTTTAGAGTAATCTTTAGATTCTGTCCACAGCTAAACAGCAATAAGTGAATGTCTCCACTGTTATTTCCTTCTTCACACAGCAAATATATGTTTTACTGAAACTGAATCTCAGTTCATCATAAAGTCATAAATAGACCTTGCTAATAGTTGTGAATTCTTAAACCTAATTTTCTGCAGAGGAGACGTTTTGGTTCCAAACCAAACGAGAAACTTCAAGGATTTATGTGTAGGTCTTAGGGCCACCTTGTTACCAGTAATGAGGCAAGAAATTATGAAAGGACTCTTTTGATATGCAGAGTATTTTTGATCAGACTCACTCCGAAAAGTTAAACACTATCAATTTTCTTAGATCTCCTCTGTTAAATATAGGCTGTGATTACGGAAAGGCAAAGCTGAAGGAGTAAAAGTGTGTGTGCTTGTGTATTTTTTCCAGAATTGTGACACTGGGTACAGCATCTTGTTAACTAATGTATATGTGATTCATTGGAAGTATGCAGAGAGAATGATTCATCACTTTATTCTTCCATACTTGAAGTGTTGTCTATCTGCAGCACTGAGCAGGACTTATGCCTGCCAGCAAGTGCATGCAAAAAATGGATCTTATCAAATAACCTGAGCAAAACGCAGCACTGGAGACAGCACTAATCTGATTCGTAATATATGTCACACTACAAGACGGATGCCAATTAAATCTCGGTTTAACAACAAGATCAGAGAGTTTCATAAACAGCCAGTAGCTAGATAAATGTCTGCATTAATTAGTTCTCAGTGCTACTAGATTCTCTCTACTGGGTTTCACAGGAATAGATGAAACAACTAGAGACTTCTTAAGTTAAAATTATGTCAGCACAGGTACAAATAAAACTCAAAAACAGAAATTCTTGATATTTTCATGCCACTTCTACCATACAAATTTCTTGTTTTTTTTTTCTACATTGTACGTTTTGATAAGATGTGTCAAGTTTTGTTCTCCTCACTATAAGTTGCTAATTCTCAAAAATCAGTAAAGGAGAAGCAAAAAACAAAGTGAAAAAGTGGGGTAATGTTTAAGGTCACATTAACACTTCTTCCAGGGTGACCCAAGACCTAGCAGACATGAATAATGTCTATGTTTAATCACTCTACTACGTTCCAGTACTACCATAACCTATACTGTATTCATATATACAGCAGTATGCACAATTTATGACAGTTAGTGGTAAGAGTCAAAGTACATAAGAAACATAAATGATAAATCAACTATGAGGTCAATTTTGTGCTACAAGTCCATCAACTGACTCTTCATTACATCTGTAAAGCGCTTCAACAAAGTCTTTTATGTCTTGTCTGTCTTTTATGTACTGGCCTTGGGCAGAACTTGCCACAGTCCGTCAAGAAAATGCAAGAGAAGATTGCCTTCCGATGCCATCATAACATTACAATATGTTACATAATGCTGTGTTTTGGTCACAATGTCATGATCAGTTTAGTTGAATGCCTTATTGGATGTCCAGCGCAGATCTGTTGTCCTAAAGAGAAATTACCCAACGAGCAGAATTCACACTAATGATGACAGAAAATTTCAAAGGGTGAGGAGGATGTTTTTCAAATGCAGCTATGAATTAGAATATAAATATCCTCCATTGTCCCGCAGTGGGGACATTTCTGAAATAGTTTCAAACTTAGTTTTAGTTTGTTGCATAATTTGGAGCATCTCAAGAAACTTCATTGAGCTTCATTTCCATATTTAAGCTGCATGTATCCATCTCTGTGTGTGTATACTATAACAGGTTGGCAAGCAGTGACTACATGACTCCATCATTCCATCCCAGACTTGCCATATAGGGTGTTTGTGTTTTTATGATACACAGAACATAAAAGGCAGCCTAACCCTATACCATACGTGCATAAATAATTGAACTTATTGATCAGTTAAGATTAATCCATACAGGCTTACCAGAAAAGAGATACATTTATTTTTCTTATTAAACCATACAGGCTTACCAGAAAAGAGATACATTTATTTGTTTTTGCAAAATAAAACAATTTATAAAGTCTGTCTTCACAGTAAAAAGGTAATATCTGAATATCAATGCATCTAGTTTTCTGAACCGTTATTAATGTATTTTTTTCTTACCAGCTCAAGAAAAATACAAATAAAGTCAGTAATCACTTCCTGTGTGTTTAGCGGTCTTCTTAAACCATAACTAACCCCTAATCAAGTTTTGTTTTTTGTTTTTTTGCTCAGGACTTGCTCCAGTGCACCTCCACTGATTTCACTGTAAAGAGAAAAGTTGCTGGATTTGTTGCTAGTGGCTTTTTAAAAAAAATTAAGAGGGTTTTGAAAAGCCGCTTAGCATAGTGACAAAGTGGATAAGTTGGTAACAGTGTATTTTTCATCCTAACCATAGCCCCACTCAACCCCACCGATCACCTTCTGTTTCCCTCTGTATTTCTTTAAATTGCCCTCTTTGTGGGAATTTTTTCCAAATTTGGCAAGGGTGTTAAGTTACACTTTAAGTTTATTTTCATATATTTGTGTTTTATAGCACTTCGCAAAAGTGCTATATAACGTTTATCATCGTTACCGTTAAGTAGCAGACAGTAACATTTTGGCTCAGCTCTCCCTTCACCATGTCAGACCAGCACAATGCTTGCATCACTGTAGACCGCACAACAATCCGCCAATCTAACTCAAACTCCTCCAGGAACAAATCGACATATTGCCTTTGTTCTAAAATATGTTTAAGATAATAACAATATGGTTTTTGACATTTTACTTTTTAGTTTATTTGTTATAATATTTGTTCAATTCAATGGTGATATGGAAATGTTATTCTCTGAAATTTTTGATTTGAGGTGCAAATGCCAAAACAGTTAGGAACTACTGGTTTAGTCTGTTTCAGCTGTGCATCATACAACTGTGTTACATGCTGTTTTTTTTTTTTTTTTTTTTTTTTAACAGCTCAGCAGCAGATTATATCACGGACTGATTTCAAGGCTATGCTTTACTTATATCTTCAATACAAAACACCAGGAACTCTGCTTAAGAAAACATGAATTATTATTCACCTAAAAACCACATTATGATGACAGGACGTGAAAAATGGGTCAGCATGACCCATTATTATAGACTCTGGAGCTGAGGACTCAATCATGCAAACCCATGGGGAAGACAAGGAGATCTGCAATAGCTCAGCAATACAGCTTAAATGAAAGCCTGCAGAAGGATGTGAGACAACAAAAGGCATAGCCTAGAGATCTGAAAAGACATAAGCCTTCAGTGAACACACAAGCTTAAAACTAACACTGGCTACTCTAAGGACCTTTTTCATCCTAGGCCTCACACATCTATGTCCTACTTATTATTATTATTATTATTATTACTTTTATTTATTGATAAATGAAAGAGTTCTTTCGAGGACATCTAAAACTTGGGAAAGCTTCTTTAAAGTTGCTATCCTTACAATACCTTTTGAGATCATTTAAATAACCTAAACTCAGATGCAACGATTACCGAAATATCACACAAGCAACTATTGTACAAGTTTCAAGATAATATTTTTAAAATTGCTGTTTCAGAAAATTTAAAATGAGAATCAATTGTACTTTTTTTTAATTGTAATTTTAAGTCAACATCTTTAATAGATTAATATTCTGGTCACTAGTGTGAAAAATATACCCAGAGAATGAAAGAAACAGCCATCCATTGTTCGAGCAAAAATCCTGTTCTTGCTTCAGGAGCAAAACCACTTTGTATCAGATGATTAGAAATTTCTTTTTCAGCCACTTCAGTTCAACTTCCACTTGCAGTAAACCATAACAACAGTCTAATTAATTTTAGCTTTGAAATTCCTAGTTATGCTGTCAAACAGACCGTCTGAATTATAGCTTGCAGGGCCAATCAGCAACCAAAGCTGAAGGATAATTAAACAAGTGACTTCCAGGAGTATGAGCAATCAGTGCATGAGAAAAACAGCAAAATTAATGAAACAAAAAAGTGGCATCTCTAAAAGACTGGTGATCCAATAATCCACTTCTTTTAAATTAATATATTTTCTGAAGTGTCATAATCATTAACTAAAATTTGAGAGATGAAATATAATTTATTTCTTTTATATTAAATATTTTATGTATTTGCAAGAAATTGTATGACCAAGACTTTAATAGAAACTCTAACAAAAGCTGCAAAGCTACAATCGGATGAGACTTTTTTTTTTCTTACAAAATGTGAAAGCAGGTTTATATGGCCATTTACTTCAGTAAAAAAAAGTTTTACTATCTTTCATCATCATTTTAAAAGTATATTTTATAACTATTCATTCTATCTTTTTGCTCTAAAATGTTCTTGACAATATAAACAGGTTTAAGTGTGAGAAAAGAGCACCTATTTAATTCACACTTAACAAAGTCACAAGACTAAAGAGTTCCAGAAACTAAACCTCTTGGTTGCTGTGGCAACCAAGAGGATACAAAATGAATATAATAATAGGTTTTGCATTTAGAGCATTCACAAGTTTTTTTTGAAAGCAATTCATAATCTATTTTAAACCAAATGGGTGTTATCCTTTGCCTTTTTACAGAATAACGGCGGATCAACAATCTTTTAGAAAAGTCTTACTATTCCAACATCATTAATTCATGACTGACATCACAGAAGATTTTTTTTTCTGGTTCAAAGCATTCAAGACAAAGCTTAATTAAGTGAAGCTGAATCAAAAGCTACAAATCATATGCCAAAGTCAGCTCATGAAATCAGTGGCTACTTGTTAATTGTAATCAGCAAACCTGTAACTTAGAAAAAATATTAGAAATGTTGGCATTCACGCTAAGAGGGTTTGCTTAGTGTAATTAAGAAATGTAAGAGAAATCTAAATGTTGATTAGTGTAAACATTCATTTAGCCTTGTGTTTAATGCAAACTTTAACTTTCAGATGTGGAAGAGTAAGGGACCAGCAGATTCAGAGTCACTTTAACGCTCCCACACCTCTTTATACACACATGAATTAATTTAATTCAGACAACAAAGAATTTATAAATGTTTTATACCCCTTTAAATTTGCCTCCTTCACGGGGGTCCAAGCTATAATTAGGAGATACAAACATTATTCTGTAATTCGTCTGGTGTTTAAGATACACTTAGAAACTTGTTAGACTTGGAAATAAAATAAGCTGTGGTTCATCCCATCGCAGATGGACTTCTTTTCAGTGCATCAGTCCACATCTGGTAGTAGCAAGTCCCAAGGGACCACTTTAACTCTTCAAATCTGAATAAACATTTGGATTATTTACATTTCTAAAAACCAAGTGGTAGAGCACTTCAAGTTCCTTTTCTGCAACCCCACATCGTCTTAAAGTTTTACAGAATAACTCAAAGCACATGGATCTAATGAGCATTTTTATTCTTTTTCATATTTACCTAGTATCTGCAAAAACCTTACAAACTTCACTTTCTTTACATATTTGCACACAATCAAAGTGAAGATTTGGACATGATGGATTTCTGAGATGAGCTAGAATTATTTTGTTATCCTCTGTTACTTAATCAGATCCTGCCTTGACCCAATACTGCTGTTATTGTTAAGTCAAAACCATTGCATTAGCAAATCCGCTGCATTGTGTGAACGTGCACAACAGAGAAAAACTTAAAAGAGCGAGTATGAACACACTGATCAACTAACACAATGTAAACAACCTTGTTGAGTCTTGCAACTGTAAAACGAGAAAAATTATGGGTTTTTTGTTTTGTTTTGTATTTTTCACATAAAGAGCCCCATAAAAACAGTTTTTACCAAAATATTTCCATAATTCTTGGTAAAACATGAAACACCAGCAGCTTTTTTCTAGTAATAATAAAACCATGTTATTATAACTTATAAGTTTTTGGTGTAGTCAAAGGATTTGATTCTCTTTTCTTGTTTCCAATTTTCATGTCTGAAAGTTTAAAATCAGAATTTGTATGAATTTAGTCCTGGGTATAATAGCCCATAACATCACCACATTCTACCAAGACTAAGCAATAACAGTACCAGATTAAACATGAACAATACCTTGTGGATAACATGGTGAAGGTTTCATGTATCAGACAACCTATTGCACAGAACCTTTAATTGGTGTAGAATGATGCAGCCCAGGATTGAAATATGGATCCTCAACTTCCCCTCAAGTGATCAGAAATTTATTAGCCAAATAAAAAGAAAAACTCAGTTTGAGTTTCAGTTTAAAGTATCCCACCTGCAGAGCTGAAAGAAAATTATTATTGGGCCACAGATGGAATATTTTAATCTGAGTTGCAGTGATTCCATAGTACAGATGTAAATGTGTTGGCGATCCCTCTTTTTCCTCTAAATGCTGGTGGTCAGCAATGGTCATTATGGTTAAACAGCTTAATCAAACCACAAAACATGTCTCCAATAATGGAGGTCTTTGTTCCAGTGTTCATTTGCAAACTGCAATCTGTCATTTTTTATGTTTCTTTTGGAGTGATGGCTTCCTACTCATTGAATGGCCTTTCAGCCCAACTCAGTACAAAACATGTTTTACTGTGGATAATGACGAATCTTCGCAAAGTCTTTGGCTTTTCTTCTAGAGTTGATTTGAACCGTTTAGGACCTAAACTGCATCTGTATGAGCTCGAACTATTTTGCAATGACGACAACACAGTTCCAGTCTCTACGTTTGCAGTTTTCAAACTAATACTTCAAAAGACTTGCAGTGTTAGATAGATGGCAGCAAAATAGGGTTCTGAAAAGTATTGCCAAAGGGGGCTGGAAACAAATGCATGCCACACTATTGATATTTCTGTTTGAAGATTTTTAAAACGTCATTACAGAACTTGAGAAACTTACATTCTGTTACGATAGAAAGAAGGTGCTTTCTCCTTCAGCTCCTAAAAACAAATACTTGTTCAATCTTTTCCTGATTCATCTGACCTCCGCGTAAATCTTCTGATTGGTAAATGTCTTAAATGTTTTCCATTTTTTTAAAAAAAAAGTTCTCTCTGAAGAATGATAGACTGTAAATCTTTGAAAATCACTGTGCAACTCTTCCCAGATTGATTGGCAGCAACAATTGTTTCACTGGGGTAATTGTCTCTCTGCCTTGGTAGCTTGAGAATGAGCGTAAAAATCACGATTGTGTATCCATTTCCCTCAACTTCCCAATTATTCACTACTTTATGTTAGTCTACCACATAAAATATCAATAAAATACAGGGAAGTGTCTGAATGTATCAAAATGTAAAAAATTGAAGGGGTGTAACTACTTTTGCAAACAAAGTGATATTTTAATACTGGCAACCAAACATTAAGTTGACATTTATTCTAAATGAATGCCTACATTGCGATAAGTGTGCCTCCAGGAGGAAAAAGGCTTTTAGTGGCTCGAAGAGGAAAATTCAAGAGTTTGTCGAAGAGAACAAGGTATGCTAAATTACATGGGTAAAACCGTTGAAAGTACTCTGTAACAGTAGCTAACATTGTTGAGTTATACTGTGTGCTACATTACCATTTGTATGATAATCACATAGATTGCTTTTCCTGCTTTCTTTTGTCCCTGAATACCAACACTGTCAAGGCTTGCTCATACTGAATGCAGTGTGTGTCACCCCCAAACAATCTGTTCAAGGTCTCCTGGTGTGTTAATCTGCTGAAAAACCAAATGTATACTCTCACATAAAGGTGTTTATTTGCATGCATAATGAAAAAGCTCCTTTCTGTGACGATAGACCAGATTCAAGGAAGGTTAGAAAATAATGTTTTGTAAAGATTGTTATGTGTGCAAGGGCTGTTGTCTTGTGTATTGGTTTATAGATTCAGTGACGACGAAGGTCACCTGACACTTTAATATTAACACACAGAAGAACACATAACCCCCTCAAGGCTGCAATGATTTAGAATTGGGGCTTTAATAATATATTTATTGTGAAACCTGCTCACAATATATGCAATGGAGGCAGAATAATCACATTAATCTCACATTAATTTCCAAAACATTCCAAAAATAAAGAAGAAGAGGAAATACAGAAGGGAAAAACTAACTTGGGTTGGGATAAAAAGAAAAACAATGACCATCTAAAAAAACAGGATTTTATCATTTTCAGAAGGTTTATTTCTTCCACAAGAACCATTACCATCTATAATCGGTTACACACATTTTCTTACAGATACAGTGGAATATAAATACAATTCTTTCAAACATATTATTTTAATCATAAATAGTACTGTGTGGAAAACAGTTTTCCTATAATAAATGAGAAACATTTGTTATGAAACATTTATCTTGATGTTACATCCAAAAATACAATAACTTTTAGAGGAATACTTTTTCTTTCACAACACTTGCTACCAACAGCACCCATTAAGAAACAGATTCAACAAAAACGCTAACACAATTCCTATTGCAAGCAGCATGTAGTAGCTCCTTATTGAAGCTTCTCCTCAGGCCCCTAAGGAAATTTTCTATCTTTGCATAATAATTAAGTCCAACCTCATATTTTTAAGATAAACACCAATATTACTATTTTCATTGGTGTCCGTTTCCAAAATGAGGCTCATTAATCATCATATTGCAAAAGGTATAAAGTACAATTTAATGTTAGAAAATTACTACTTCTTCAAGTAGTATCTTACACAAAAAGTCCAATAAGTGAATGTAGGATGTTTTGTTTTGTCCAAATGTTCAGATTTAATCGGGCTCTTGGATTATGATTGAATCCTGAAGCATCTTCAGTTTTGAATCATGTTTGTGGCCTTATAAGGAGGAACATCAGCTTTTCCTGACCTCATGCTTCACACATCATCACTATATCCCTTCATAGTCTAAACAGGTGTTCAACCTACTCTGAAGGATACAGTTTTTAAAGTACACACCAATCCACTAGTTCTCATTCTTCCCTCCTCACATTCTCAGCTTATTAAGAAGTTTCCTTCCTTCTTCAAAGCCCTGGTGACTGATCCAGTAAGAGATTTCAAGCTGTGCCTTGTAATGATGCAAGCCATGTGAAGCGCAGAGCAATGGGTCAACATGAAAAAAGTTGAAACAATGCTGTAGGTAGCATAGAACTGAAATTCTTAAACGCTTTTTGCAATAAAAACTGAAAACAATGTAATTTTTCCACACATTAAATCACCACTTTTCATTGATTCCTAATTTATTATTGTCACTAATCAATGCATTCCAGAATACAGTAATAACATCTTGTGATTCAGTAATCATTACAGGACGTAAAGTTGCAAAACCAGCTTGTTGACTAGGATATAAATTACTATTAACCATGAATTTAAAATATGCAAAAAACACATACTGTATGTCTGTTTAGTGCAGCAAATGATAGAAATACAACAGTTTTGGAGTGTTTATTTTTTTAAGATGCTTTGTACAGTGACAAATTCTATAGTTTTCACACTGACACATAATTTATTTTTAAAGCAAAGCTTGTAAAATTCAAATTATGAATAGTGCATAGCCACTTTCTACAGGAACACTGTTTTAGTCTCAGTTTTCACAAGGGACTTAACACCAAAATATTTCCAGAAGAAAACATGAGTGAAGAGGTAAGCATTAAATGCATTCTTACTAATCAGGAGATTAGTAAGAATGCATTAAACATCCCGTAGAAACCGATACACTAAAAAACCTAGTAAAGGAGCATATTAGCTTGATTTTTGAGTTAATATAAGCGCCACTGGTTTTCCATCCACAAGAGCAAAGAATAAGGTAATTTGAAAATTACACGCAGAAGAAATTCTTGCAGCGAATGGAATGTTTTTTTCTCTTCAAACATTTAGAAATGCATAACCGGATAAACTGAACATTTTCTGTCCTCTAAGGCAAATCTCACTGAAACATGCCCTGAACACTTTTCGTCAAATGTCAAATGTCTCAAATTTCGTCACTTATAAACTTTAGTACATAAATATGAAATAAATGTGCTTAGGCTACGGATTCAGATGTCTTTTCACTTTATTTTATGTATGAAATTTTACAACTGCAAAAAGTAAGGGTTATGCCTGTGCTGCATACTGTATGTCTGGAACATCAATTTAATTTCTAAAATAAAAACAAATGAATTATAATGTCGCAATTTTCCATTTTTTTTCTCTGAGAATGTGCTATTGCAATAAAACTGAATTAATTTTAAGATTATTTTTACACTTTTTTATTAGGTCTGCCCAAAGAAAACAAAAAGACCAAAGCATACTGGAATGGAAATAACTTCAAAACACAATCTCACACACGCACACCGTTCTATAACAACAGCAGTGTTGAATCCCTCAGGAACCATTGTGGTATCGCGTCAATGGACCTAATATGGAGTGCTTCCTCTCTTGGGGCACATACATATGAAATTGGCTCAGGTTTCACTGCTATCACTCACACAGACTGTCAGATGCTTAGTGACATTCTGTTGATCCAATTAATTAGCTCCTAATAAGACATGGAGAGGAAAGGGATTTGCTACTACTAAGTAGTGACAGAATCAAAACCCTCTTCAATTTAAGCCAATGTTTTATCACAAATTGGCCATTAATGAAATATATTTCTTCTGAATAATCATGTACACTAAGTAATTTCCCCCAAGAAGACTCATACATTAAGCAAAAACTCCTAAACAAAGATTTCCTAACTTTTATTGTCTTGGTTTAACTTCTAAATGAGATCTACTTGCAATTTGCAACAATTTTGTCGGTGTCACACCCTAGTCTGAGACGGTTAATCAAGCAGCGCTGAACGGAGGTGACATCCTATCCTGCATGAAGCAGATGTTGTAAATCTACTGCAGCTCACTCAGACAGGTGCCCTCCAGCTGGTTCCTCTCTGTTGCTTTGTGTTTCCTTTCTGAGCAACACTCGGTCCAGCTGTTATGTTCTCCTCATTATAAGGTTGTACAACGAAGCCTGATTAATGACCAAAAGAGGACTCTCTGTAGAGTAATATGTTTGTAGCCTAAATGTCCTTTGAATATTTAGATAAAGTTTAGAAAAGATTTTGTCCCCTAGATGTGACTTTCAGATACAACTTTACCATGTAAGACAATAAAAGTTAAGATATTTTGGAAATAAAGAATTTAGATAAAAATTAGCCACTGAAAAATTAGCATTAAAAGTCAGCATACAGGAATAAACTGAAACCAGACATGCACCTAAGTAAAATAACAAATCCATTTCAATATGAGCCATTTGTACTCATATTCTATTACTTAACAAAAAAGTCAGTCAGAAAATCTCTTGGTAGCAACTTACAGCATTTAGAATGGAAATATGGTGAAGACAACTTCTGTAGTTGAAGTGTGATGTAGTTCAAACCTAAAATCAGAATGCTGAATGGTTGTTGGTGACAGAGAGGCTGGTTCAAGTATCTCAGACATTGAGGATCTATAACTTACCAAAAATGTATGTAATTAATTACTAAACTGGCTTTTCACAAAGTCATAATCTGTTGAATCATATGTGATTACATAAACGTGTTCAGAAACCGTGGGTGGAAATTGAAATTTTTTCTATAACCTACAACATCTCTCCTTTTAAAAAGTTAATGAAATCTTGTACATTGTCTCTGCATAAATAAATAAACAGCATAAACAGTGGGAATTTCACATATTGTAATCTCTGGTTTACAGCAAAAAAAAAAGAAAGAAAATATCCAGCGTGCAGCAGTTGTGTGGAAAAGCCCTTGTTATAATTAAGTTTTATAACGTTGGTTGTTTTTTTTTTACCATTGTGGTGAAGATAAAACCATAAACGGCTTCCTCGGAAGATGTCCTTCCAGATATGCCATGCCAAAATTATTCATAAATCAATTTTTGTATACAAGCTGCTAGCTGCCATAACTCAGCTGATACATACTTCAAAATGAAAACTATGATAACAAAATATCCAATTTGCAGTAATTCACTTGCCTGACAATGTAAATAAACAACTAAATGTTAATTAAATACATTGCAATGTCGTTGTTTGAATTGCGTTAATTGCAGATGTATCAAACAGTTCAGTTTGTGAGCTCCTCCTGCCTGCCTGCCAGCCAGAAAAATAAAAACATCATCCCTCATGTAAAAGCAATGCTATCATAGCTCTTTTATGGCCTGTGAGAAATGCTTTTTTGCAATTCATGCATATGGATATACTGCACCACAACACTAATAAAAATGAATAGGAATGTATTTTCCTTCTGTTTCACTCACTGGAAAACAAAGATGAGGACATAAGATACAAGAACATTATATTTCCCAACTAAGAAAGAAGGCAGTGTTAATCAAAATCAAATTCAAATTTGTCTTAAAAGTATTACAAAATAAGAACAAAATATGACTTCAAAACAACTGCTGTTTTTACTGCTGTTTTTGGTCCAAGTTACCACAAAGACATATGTCATATGAGAAAAAAAATCTTATTACATCAACTAAATAGAGCAAATATAATAATTAGTGCATCTCCAAAACCAGTACTCCCATTGGATGTTTCCAGTTTATAAAATGTGGCTCAAAGAAGAAAAGTGGCCCACAGATATTGTCATGGGGAGAAAAGACTTACTGATGCACAAAATTTTGCAAAGCCTGGCCTGTGTGTTCCGATCCACTAGATGAACTACTGAAGCTTAAATTGCTGAACAGGTTAATGCTGGTTCTGATAGGAAGGTGGTATCAGAATACACACTGAATCTCAATTTGTTGTTTCTCCAGCCCAGTCAGGGTGTCGGTGCTGACCCTGAATCTAAAATGAGTATGTTATGATCACGACTAGACCAAAAGTAATGGAAGAAGGTTTCCTGGATTAATAAACTGTATAGTACATGAATGGCCAGGTGTGGGTGTGCGTGCGTGTGTGTGTGTATCATTTAGCTGGGTAACACTTTACACAAGGCTGGACCATTGGAGAAAGGCAAAAGCAGTCTGGCAACATTTGTATAGGAAACCTTGGGCGGTGCCATTCATAGATGTTTCTTTAACACATCCCACTTATCAAAGCTGCAAACACTTTTCCATGAAAACAGTGTTTTCTGATGGCCTCTATCCAATTATACTGAAAATATGACAGCAACTACTGTATGTTTATTACCTCCTGTCTGAAACAGTTAAAATCATCAGGCTTTGATTGGTTTCTTGGCCAATTTGAATGACTCAAACATAAGTGTCAGCAGTACCTGAATTTAAAATGCTAGCATCAAATCAATGCTTCTTGGTAAAGCGGAAAATGAAGTTTCTTCTTTATAAGGAAGAGTTTCTTCCCTTCCGCTGATGCTACATGACTACTCAGGAGGAGGGATTGCTGCAAAATCAATGACTCGATAGAATCACAGAAATTACTATGCTGTTTCGCATAGTAAACTAGACTCAGTTGTTTTCTAAACTGAATCAAAGTAGAATGCATGTAAATTAATTAATGTCTATCTTTACGGTTGCGCATCTGATATATTTCTGAATATCGATTACATATTTTTAAATTAGATTTCTTTTGAGCTGGTGCAGCATAAATACACTCAATTGAGAAGTACAGAGAGATATCTAAATCGCTTGCCAAAAAGCACAATTGGGTAAAGCCAGTTCTAAATTTCCATGAAATGTTGCAATATGAAATATTTATTCTCAGTGTGTATGCCTGACGTTTCACTGTTTTATTATACTAAATCTCCACTATCTCACCCTGCATAACAACTAGGAGTCCGAGGACATCAGCACGATCAGCATTAAAAGGAAATCATGCAAACAAAACAGAATGTGCTTTTTCGAAGATGCATGCACAAACCACAGAATGTTCAGTCTTTCCTACACAAACAGAACATTTCACCAGGAACCCGACTACTCTTCCAATTTTAACCACAGTAGCTGTTCTGGCCAAAACCTTTGTCAGTGGTTGTTGTTGCATGACCCAGACTTGATCCAACAAACTGCTGGCTTTGTTCAAACCCAGTCAAGGTTTTCAATTTTTAATTACAGGAAAATCAATGTGACTGAAGATCTCACTACAACACAATAGACAATGTTAGAATATGTGGAATGCAGCTTTTCTGCTTTGGCAAACCTCATGCAGATCCTCAGAAGTGAATTTTTCAAAACTTGAACAAAACAATTCATGTATCTTCAATGCTTTACAGATTCTAATTTTATGCACATATATCTCGGCTACCTGCTCTATGATCAGCTAAATTTGGTAATTTATAGCTGAGCTAAAACCAAAACTACATTTTTTGCATGTATTCATTTACATGCACTTTTTTTGTCCTATTACGTTCAAAATTTACAGTGACTTTTATGTGAATTTTATGTAGCAGAGAAACACAAAGTAGTGTCTAATTGTTATGTGCAAACAAAACAAAAATGTGCCATGCAAAAAAATTCAGGTCTCTTTACTCTGATATCTCTTAAATAGAAAAATTACAGTCTAAAATATGTGAGCTGATCCGTTAGCAAAATAGGTAAGGCTTGGGCAAAATGAATGGATAGCTGTGAGTGTCAAAGTCTTGTCACAAATTTTCTATTTGAATTAGGTCGTAACTTTCGATAGGCCATTCTCACCATTCAACAGTAGCTCTGCATGCTAAGGGCATCATTCTTTTAGAGAGTGCATCTTAGTCTGAGTCAAGGTCTTTTGCAGCTTGGAACAGGTATTCTAGTTCCTACAGAAGTCAAAACTGGGCTTTTCTGTGATGAATGTTCTCCTTTCCTTCCCCTAATATCCGTTGCAGTGGAAGGCCATGCATTGGTAGGTTTGTAGTTGTGCCACAATCTTTTCTCTTCAAAGGGTATAAATACTTTTGTAAGTGACTAAAAATTACCCTGTTGCTAATCAACTCCCCAGTGCCTCCTCCAGCAGGGTAACATTTCTGTCCCTATATTTTATAGAAATATAGAGGCCAATTTTTGACTCCTGAAAGAAAGAAAGGGTTACAGAAGGTTTCTCGTAAATGCTGTGAAATAACATTTAACATGAATAATAATGTGTGCATATTTAATTTTCACTGCTGTGAGGAAAATTAGCTCTGAAAACTTTCCACTGAGCCGTGTTTTTGTAACTTTATTGCCTGGTTTTACAATCCCATAAGGGCTATAAGTGCATTTAGTAGATACCAAAAAAAAAAAAACAAAGTCTTTAATTTGAAGTCTAGTCTCTGTCAGTCTGTTTAATGTAAATGGAACCTCAGCATTTAAATCACCCTCAGTTCTCTATATTTAAAGTAAATCTTCAGGTAATATCTAAACTCCTTTATAATTAGCTGTAAAATATCACCTTAGACTTTCTCTTTCTGGGCTGGAAAACTATTAAAGTGCTAATACAAAACCTTTAATACATGTTTGTGTATGTGCTCATTTTTCAGAAACAGTTCATATGAATAAGGTTTAATTGTCCTGCTAAATGAAAATATTGGATGCAGCAGACTTAAGTAACATTTAAAATCCTAATAAACTATGCTTTGTCCATCAGTTACCTTTCATTTTCTTATATTACAACATCTTTGATCACATGAATCTCAAAAAAAGACACTCTCACTGATTAGTGAACAATGACTTAACTGACACTTTATTACAATAATGGATTAGGGCAGAAATCCCATTTATTTTTACTACCATGCATCACTCCCAGTCAATAGCATGTCTCTGGCTTTCTGACACCCCCCCACCCCAATAGTTTGTGTGTTTCATAATGACAATGTTCAGCAGTTTCTGACTTCCAAACTTTATCTGATTAAAGTTATATTTTAACATCACAAGCAGACAAGGAAGTGAGAAACTGAAAAATGTCACCATTAAAGGTCAGAAACATCAGACTGATTGATATCAGCTGAATCTCAATGTGCAGACTCTAAAATTTCAATAATTATCAGAAAGGTAGGAAAACATGAGGTTCTGCAGAAACACTGTAGCAGCCAGACTCTTTGACATTTTTTTTCTCCAATGTGTCTTACAGATGATTTAAATTTGAGCTTTACCTTCTGTGTATAATGCAATATTTACACTTTGTGGTCAATCGCTTAAAAACCTTTACCAAAACAGTTGTTAGAACTGCTTAATTAAACTGCAGTTCCAAGTATTTTTGCAGAAATACATTTCTATACCTTTTTCACTCTCTTTTTAGTAAAAAGGTCCTGGAGACAAGCTGACAAAGGCCATCAAGCTTCACTGTGGGGTTTACACTCACATCACATTTGGTCACACCAATTAGCCTGGCATGCAGCTGTTTCGTCGTGGGAGACCACCAGTTCTTGGAGAAATCCCACACAGGTAAAAAGAGTAACATGCATAGCACACAGAAAGCCCCTCAGCCTTCATAAAGTCAATTTTTCAGTCACCTCACTCCACAGTGTAGATTCTAGTTATTTACAAAATGTTAAGATTGCTCTTTATTTTTGCACTTATTTGATATTACTCACCATAGTTTTCCAGGTGAAAAAATATTGCAATTCAATCCAGTCTTAAACCAATCACAGTTTATTAGGTACTTAAGTACAAAAGTGTTGAATTTCCTCTAACTTTTCCTTGTTATTACAACCATTTACTTAACTGTATTTTACTGGGTTTCATGAGTTCAACCAGCACAAAGTAGTGTGTAATTTTGTAGTGAAAGAAAAATGAATTGTTTTCATCTGCAAAATCAGGAGTCTGCAATCTGCAGCTCCAGAGCCACAAGTGACTTGCCGCATTTAATATTTTAAACATTGAAATGTTGCCCTGTTTTGTTTTGTTAGTTTGTTCGTTTTTCTTTTCTTTTTTTTTTTTTTTTGCTTGTTTCATTCTTTTGCTTTGTGCATTCACAAAAAAAAACACAGGCCCTACTCCTACTGCTGATAAATCTGGTGTAGAATCTCTATTGTGGATGTTTTACTTTTTAAAGTAACATACCATCAATTACTTGGTCTTTCATTCCAGCTTTCTGTTTAGGTTGCTTTTAATTTATTGATTACAAAAAGAGTGATAAGGGGGTCTGAATATAGACTTTATCAGACTCGCTTTTTAATGGAGAACAAGCCAGGTGTTTCCACAAATAAGAACAATGCAGTTTTTGTCTTGGAATCTATCTGGATACAAGGACCTAATAAAATAAGAGCAGCGATGCATAATGTGAGGTCCAGGTGCAAACATGGCCTGTAAAGTAGGAAGTTCATCTTGGAATAATGATACAACACAAAACAAAGACACAAAGATGAGGAACAGCTGAAAAACGAACCAATCATGTAAGAGGATGAATTGGCAAAAAAGAGAAAAACAACTGGGAAAGAAATCACTAATCAATGACAGGTGGTAAAAACCAAGTAACCAAAACCAGGAGGGAAGCAACCAACTTAGAAAGCAAGACTAGCTGCTATAAAACAGCAAAAGAGTTACAAAACAGAAGAGGAAATCAAGCTAATAGAAATACATACTATTCAAACCCTACAAAACAAACTAGAAATCATTATTTCTTGCACTGGTTCATAAGTTCTGCTAATTTCAATCACATAATCACTGAAATATGCCTTCAGGAAGGGAGCTGTGGCATTTATTTTTCATAAGGTCAAAAAGAAATCTTTAGAAATACCATTTACCATTAAAACAAGTGTAGTAAATAATGGCAGCAATGATTTATATTCAATGTAGAGAATTCTGAAAGAAACAAACACATTTAAGCCTTATGTAAGATGCTGCATAATCAGCTGTTATGCACAGATTTAAATTAAGCGCATTTCTGAAATTCAAATATTTACATATTCACCAAAACGTGGTTTGAAGGCTGAAAATGCAACCCTGTGTCGTATGTCATAGTTTTATAAAAGCAGAACTCTGTTTTATCCCCAGACGCAGCATGAAGATGTACTGGGTTATGTGTGTGAAACAAAATGCATAGTTTAGATTTTGTAACACATCTCCATGCAAGGGTTAGTTTATAATGAAGTACAATACCAAACAATGCATATATGTGTTTATTAAGGGAAAAAATGTTTAATCCAGCAACACCAACAACATTCAGTGAAATAAATCAGCAGCATGGCTGAAGCAGAATGCAGTGATAAAGCCTTTTGTTGCAAAAATATGGGGTTAAAAATAGTAAATCTCATATTCTTAAGAAACACTGAACGCATACTAAAAGCTCTGACAGGACTTAATAAAAAAAAAAACTTAAGAGTAAAAGGACTAATGATGAATGTAAATACTGTTGGCAACTCCTAGAAGATATTCCCTGGTTTTTGTACCATTTAAATATATTCACTTTGCTTTTAGTTTAGATTATTGTGGAGTATTAATGCAATCACCTTTGTGCTATGAATAGGGCTTGCATTGTGATGTGGAACATGATCTGGCTCTGGTGAAAGTCCTATTAAGTTAACGTTGCACAAAAATGCTTCATCAACCATAAAAAATGAGGTACTCTGAACAGTTGAACTCGATTTCAAACAATGATTAGCTTCAGTGTGAATCTGTCAAAGTGAGTCCCAGTGTAAATTTATCATGCAGATAAGATCAAAGGCTGGGCAGTTATCTCAGATTATTTGCTATTATTTTCTACAACATTGGATGCAGCACTGTTTCAGTTTGACATTACAGCTTATTTAAATGGACAGATTAACCCTTTAATGTCTTCTTGAGGACCCACAAACCTGGTCTGAGCAACATCAGCGCTACTGTTTTCAGCTCCGACCACATCACACCAGGATGAAAACAATCTTAACAAAGCAAATAGAGGCTCAAAGTGATGGAAATAAGGCACGATTCCAGATGATTTTCACTCCTTTATGAAGCCAATTAAGAGATTAACCTCTATAATAAAGAAGTGCTGTTTGAATGCAGGCTTAATGGATTAAAAAGTCATAGTAGCAAATTATTTTATTTGATAGCTACATTGAAATGCAAATAGGTATAATATAAACATAAAGAATGATCTCAAAAGGCGTCCTACATGTGCTTGTAATCGACCTAAATTAGTTATGAAATTTTCGTGATGAGTTGACAGTATAAGACCAGTTACTGAAAAACTGAAAGGAAAATTGCTTAAACATATTTTGACTCAATGCCTACTGATGTGAAACTAATATAACATTTTTTTGTTTTTAAAAGGTTATTCAATATCATTCCTTTATTTATCTTTGATTGTAAGACAATGCTTACTATAAATGTACCAATTATTTGGCCAGAGATAGGAATGGGACGGGAATGCATTTTTTCTGGCATCACTTTAAAGCACTTTAATTAAACAATGATACTATATCAAAACTGGAAATTTTTAAAACTCTTGTATAACCTGAGGCAGTCTATTCCTAATTTTAAGGTAAATAGCAACAATCCCTGAAAATGTTGTCTTTTGTTGATTTTTTTGGGGGTCGTTCAGCAGCACTGTTGGCACAAGCGAACAGAGAAATCTTTGACTTTGTGCTCTCCTGAAAGGCAGTACTCAATACCAGCATTTAATGGACACTTTTTACAACAGAGGTCTTGATGGTTGCCTTCAGAGTTGGTTCTGGAAAATTGTGGTCATTCTGTTGTGGCCTGCAGGTAACTGAAGTAGTTAAGAGAGTGGGGGTAATGTGTGATTTTACTTCATCTGTCCAGATAAAATATAGATTGCAGAGGAACTGCACATACAGGTGCTAAAATAAGTTTGGTAATTCAGACAGGTTATACAAACTGACCATTAAATGTTTAGTCATGGTAAATGATCCCAGTAAACAGCTAAATAAGCAGGATCATCATATCTACTGTGATTCAACAAAAATCTGCATGTTTAAAAACAAATACATAAATATGCCTTCAAAAGCTATTCATAACCTTTGATTTTTTTTTTTACTTTTTTGTACAGCTATATGCTTTAACAAAGTTGAAGCGTTGCCACAGTTTCTCAATTGAACATTAGCGTAGATTTTGACTGACCTATAAATATGTTATAATCTAAATTAATAAGTTTTGGGATGGATCAATCTGATAGAGAAACTATCACCCTACGATTAGGGTGATGGCTAAGAGCCCCAACAACCACCAATGAAATAAAATGGAAAAAGTAGGTAAATAATTACAAATAGAATTTAAATACTGAAGTGGTGATAGAAAAGTGTTATTTTGTGTTATCTTTTCAGATATAGTTGTCAAATTTCCAATCAGAACCAAACTTGCTGGTTAAATGAAAATATTTTTAAATCTAAATCTGCCAAGCGTATAAGTAATTTTAGGATTAACTGTAAAGTAGACCTCTTGTGACTTTCTTTCAACAATCAATTTCATCTTTCTATGTTCCTAATCATCCTATCAAGATTAAATTTGTGGGAAAAAGGACAAAATGATGTGATAAGCTGTGGATCACTGCACCTCTTCCACAGGTCAGTTCAGATGGATCCCCATGTCTCGGCAAGTTTAAAGTTCTGTCATACTTTTTTTATTTTCAGATGATGGGCTTCTGGAAAATATTGAAAGTTTGGGAAATTCCTTTGAAACTCTGTTTTCTCTGTCTTCATCTGTTTGTTCGATATGCCCAAACAAAGCTTGGAAGCATTCACAGGACATAAAAGAAATTATACGTAGGTGGATTCTTTTTAAAAACTTCTGAAGGCCATTAGTTGCACTGGCATTTATTAAAAGGTAGCTGAGTAAAGGGTGTGAACACAAAGGCAGGTTCCACTTAATAATCTTAAAATGTGAATAAAGACATGGAAAAATCTAATGAAAGTGGTTCTCTGAAAAAGTTAATAGGTGAGAATATGTTTTTAAGGCTGAGTAGGTCCAAGCACATCACCAGAGATCATTTGTGGGTCTATCTTTTTCAAACTATTTGACAACAATTAAAGCATGCAAAAAAGTTTTTAATTTGACTTCAGTTCACAGAGAGCAGCTGATTCAAATAGTAAATTCTTCCATTCAGCATTTCTTGGAATATCCTTTCATTTATTTAATGAATGACTTCCACAAACAAAAAGCATTAATAATTAATGACAATGATTAGAAATACATTAATGCATTTTCCAGCCTTTGCTAAGAAGGAAAGCTGGAGCCAGGTAAAAAGAGAAAAGAAGCCATCACAGTGGTCAGGCGGCTAAAACTTTATATTTCCAAAAAAAACCAGATGAAAATATGAACCAGATGCATGTTTCTCTCCACCCAACTGAGTGTGCTCTTGCCACAAAAATCAATATTCTAGCTTCATTCAGTTAGAGAGCAATATTCCACAGATGACTGATGTACTGCTGCCAGTGGTCGCTTGTGAAGGATTTGCTAAACAACAAAGCAATTACACCATAAACTGTAAAGCTGTGCACCTGATATTTAGTTTGAGTATAAAGAATGACAGAAAATATCTTAGGACAAATATTTCTTCGAGCAACTCATTCAAACAACACACAGTCAAACCATCTCTGCACACAAGCACCAGAGGCAGACTTGCCCACTCTTCGGCGTGTGCACTTGCAAGTAAACTATTTTGCGTGGTTTCCCATATTACTCTGTGCCATCGGATCATTATCACAGATTCCTCGATTTAGCGACGCATTTCAACGCCGCAGCTATAAATTTGCATTAATACAATTTTAAGCTCATGTTGCAAAATGTTGCCAAATATTTTTCATTACACCCGAATGGAGCGGGTTACAAATCAGGCCAAAAAAGAGAAGTTAATACTTACCAAAAGTTAGGAGCAGAGACAGATAAACTCCCCACTGATCCATCTCTGTCGGAATTTCAGGTTATACCTCAGACCTTAAATCTACAGCGGACTATTCCTTATACGCATTTGGGTATCCTTGTTTGCGCAAAGATCTTTTTTCCCCCCCTTCTCAGCCGCTCTAACGTAGTTTGTCGCTTGATTTTGTAAGAATCGTTTTATATCTCAGAGTCCCACCAGTTCCTTCCGAGCCGCTTTCTCTGTCGCGGTTTTGCGCAAGGGTACAGCCATGCGTGATGCTGCGAGAGAAAGTTGTCCTGTGCGCTGAACAGTCCGCTGGTATTGGAGAGCCTTCTGTTGCGCGTCTACGTGGTCGCTGAAGTCCTTGAGTCCGCTGCTAAAGAGAAGCGAGCGCAGGGAGCAGCCGGGAGGGAAGGGGTAGAGAGGCAGGAAGGGGGGGTGATGTTTTTGCAGGAGAGGCATTAGGCAGTCTGGTCACACATTGATTGCTTAGCCGTGATTTTCTTTTTTGATCCAAAAAGTAGCTTTTCTTAAAATTCCTGAATTCTGCAGTTCCGCTTTAAAGAATTCCAACCTTCGACATGTGCTTTTATTGGGTATACCTGAGATTCTTAAAGGACGTGGATAATTTTCCAATGCCTTATAAGTCATCATCTACAATTAAGTCTTTTCTCCTTTTTCTATTGAGAGGCATTTTTTAAATCAAAGTAAAAAAAAAAAAAGTGCTAAAAAGCTTAAAAAGTGTGCTTTTTGTCAAGAAAGTCCCAAAGCAACTTTTGGCAAAGTCTGTGTTGATAGTGCTGCTTTATCTTACGTCGTCATTAATCATCTGTTTAGTTTTCTGGGTGCCCTGTAAGACCTCTGTCAGCACAAAGTGCAACATTGGGGTCAAATAGCAAAGGAAAACAAATATGTACAAAAAAATTATGTCATAGAATAAGGCTTTTGACGGTATGTATATCCTTATGCTTACAATGTGCCAACCTTTTTTTTTTATTTCTTTTGCAATTTTTCTTAGCAAAAAATCATTTTATGTAAGCGAACTGAATAACTTATGGTGGACCTTGAGTTGACAACAGAGATAAAAGAAGGTGGTAATGATAATGAAAGGGCAAGCCTCTATTCGGGTTTCAAAACATGTTTGAGATGAGAATACAATTACAAATGTTTGTTCAAAAGCTAGGTCAGATTGTAAAGCACTAGAAAATAGTTTTTGCTCCCTTTCACATCTTGTGCTTTTGCTTTTTTGTCACACTTTCAGATAATCAAACACATTGTAATATCAAACAAAAATAAACAGTTTACATTTTTTGTATTTATTAAAGGGGAAAAACATCCAAACCAACTCTAACTCTAAAAGCTACTTGTGGTGCCCTTCAAGGCACAACTGCTATCAAATTGGCACACTTGATAGCAATAAAATTTATTAAAAGTTTTGGTTTGTAAAGTTACAAAAAAGTGGGAAAAAAAATAACTGAGGAAAGACTTTTGCACAGCACTGTATACATAAATGACCATTGCTTATGGTCTCTACTGAGAAAGGGACAAATCTATTGGGGAAGCAAGAAAATCTTTCAGACACAAACTTAATGATGAAGTTTCCATTATTACATTACATAGGCTACATATTTTTTGTTGTTTCACACAATGGTTTTCGGCATATTTCTTTATTGCATCTCAAAAAGTTGATGGCCAGCGGAGTTTGTAAATATAAACAAAGCTGCTGAGGAGCAGATAACAGCTGGTCTCCATGTTGGATCACCCAGGCTCAGAGTGTGTGCTTTGCTCTATGCATGTGCATGTTGCCTGCAGATCAACCCAGAGGCCCGAAAGGATGATCCAGCTTTATCCAAAGACAGACAGAAGAGCCATTTCAGCCTGTCAATTGTATAGTTATTCCCACATCCTGCATAGCTGCTCTGCTTTACTTTTCTACTGAACAACTTTGGGTACGTTATGTCAAACCGTTTTGCTTCTCTTATCATTTGAAGTTTTTGTTTTACTTTTTGCTGAGGAATCAAATTGGGAAGACTGTAACTGTACAATCTTTTTAGGCCTCAGTAGTTGTAATTTTCACTTTAACAAGCTCTCTGAAAGAATATCGGAAACAATATATTAACATCTCTGTTGGGACTTGAAGTGCTTAAACAAGGGGAGATACATTCTGAAACTGCTCTTTGAATCTTAAAACAGCAACTCAGTCCCATTGGGGATCTCTCAGAAAAGCACATATTTGCACTGTGCATCTGTAATTTAAAACATTAAAATGTGCAAAACATTGAAAACGCATATATAGTGAAAACTAAAGGGGAAGTTTTCATTTGCCTTCAACCCGTTAAAAGACTTTGGCGTCTTCCCACTGGATTTGTGTTGCAGAGAGCTGCAGAACAGACGTGGTCTGAATAACCTCAACTTTAAGCTTTTTTGCAGCCCACCCTCAGAATTTAAGCAGAAATTCTGAGGGTTTTAAAATAAACATTTTGTTATCCATATGCCAGCGTGTTTTCTTCCTCTCCTAATAATTTCTCAATTAAAAAACAAGGTGCTCTACAAATGAGGAAGATAGATGATTCTCAGCTCTTGCTTTAGGCAAACTCACATTGATTATCTACCTCTGTGAGAAGAAGGATTAGTAATTTTACATATTTTTATGTGTTCAACCACCAGAGCAGGAAACAGTCAATCTTCCAGTGTTTTCATACGTTGATATCTCTGGAAGGTTTGACAATTTCAAAAAATCAGTCACTTCAAATAGTTTTTCAAATTTATTGCTCTTCCTTGTCAGGATCCAAATATTTTCTTCTCCCTAAATGAAAGTCACATTTTTGTAGAAGATGCATTCTTTTTTCATGAATCAGGACACGGTTAGGATGACCTGATGCACCATATGGCTCAAGCTGTAGATCCACCTGGAAACCATCAGTATTTAAAAAAGAAAAGACAAACACAAACATGTGCCAGATGAAAAGTGTTTAATAAAAGTCTATCACTACGGGATGTAAAAATAGTACATCGTAGATAAAATCACTGAAGAAAGAAATTCTTCCAATATGTTTTATTAATTGGCTTTTTCAATGCAGAAGTATGCCACTGACTGATTTAACAATACATTTATCCTTACTATTTCTTTTTTTACCATTAATATTTTGTACTTACCATCTATTAACTTCTCTGACTGACTGATACAACACCCAGAGTGTTAAATTTCAAGATGGCTAATTGTGCATAAAAAGTCAAGGGCAATCTGTTTTTGTAGAAAATGAATAATGCTACCTACCAACAGATTGTTGGTCACAAATTGCTTAGCAGTTGAATCACATACAGTACCATGGAAAACAATCCATATCTTTTCAACTTTAATGCGTTACAGCTACAAACTATAATGTAATGTCAACACAAAGTTGTGCATCGTATGAAATAAATGGTAAAAGCATAATTCTTAAGACGTTTTGCAAGTCAAATATCACCCAAACGTGCTCTACCTATCACATAGAGTCAATTCATTCTCATTGACTCTATAATGTCCAAATCAAATCAACAACAGCAAGTGATTGCTGTCAGAAGTCACCTGATTAGTGAATGGAGCCCACCTGTAAAAGTACATTAGTGAACAAAACTGCCAGGAGAGCATTAATCAGAGAATCAGCCAAGAAGACCAAGAAGATCTGGAGGAGCTGCCGCGATCCAGAGCTCAGGTGAGAGAATTTATTGACAGGAACTATTCCTAGTACGCTCCACAAATATGACCCTTATGGAAGAGTGGTAAAAAAAAGGAAAATGTTGAAAGTTATAAGAAGTTTTCTCCCCCCCCCGCCTACATAACATATAGTACCATACCATACAGCTGGAGCTTTAGTTTAATGGATTAGAAGTTTGTTGTTTTATTATGTAATTATGAAAATGTTCGAGGCATATGAAAATTCTGCAAGTTAAAATAAAAGTAACAGAAAAGCAAAGGTAAAATTAATAAAACACCAACCTTATATAGCATCTTGATCTATTGAATTCATATACAGTAGATGAAATGGTAAAAAGTTCTACAGGGCTAACAACAGCAAACATTCTGTCAACTTAAGCTTTTAGACTTAACCCTCCTGTTATGTTGTGGGTCAAATTGACACGTTTTAAAGTTTAAAATGTTTTTCTAAATAGTTGGAAGTGTTTTTTCTGCATGAAACTTTTTCTATTTGTATTAATAGGTACACTCTACATACATATTGAAAATGGTTCATTTTACACATTTGCACAAGCAGGTATTCATGCAACTTTTGACGGGAACCTTTTCTGATCCCATGGGCAAACTCCACCCACACTGAGTGAACACTCAGAAGAAGTGGGGAAAAACACAAATACTCTCTGCATGACCCATTTGTCTTGATTTTAGTCAGCTGGTCAATTTGAGCCAGAGCAGTATACGTGTCCATCCATCCATCCATCCATCCATCTTCTTCCGCTTATCCGGGGTCGGGTCGCGGGGGTAGCAGCCTAAGAAGGGAGGNGCCCAGACTTCCCTCTCCCCAGCCACTTCTTCCAGCTCCTCAGGAGGAACCCCAAGGCGTTCCCAGGCCAGCCGAGAGACATAGTCTCTCCAGCGTGTCCTGGGTCTTCCCCGGGGTCTCCTCCGTATACGTGTCTCAAGTATAATTATAAAGACCCTTTGAAAAAAATTAAAATGTAATATAAAAAAAATTACAAAATATTAATTTCAAGGATAATTATTGTTTTTATTGTGTGTAGGTTTTTTTAGTGGACATAAAAAATGTAAATAAATTTTTTTACATCCAAATGAGTAAATGAGTAAATTGTCATCATTGATCCTTTATTTGTGAGAAATATAAAAACATCATTGCACACATATTGATTGAAATTGTTAGTATTGGAGTTAATGATCAGATACAAAAATGTTTTGGAGGAATTTTTGGTTTCTGACACTATTGCATGATTAAACACTCTATGGGTCAAACTGACCCAGGAACGTTATTGCTGTACCTCAGAAATGAACATAACTGGAGGGTTAATTTCAGCACAGATTAAAACAGTCTGATCAGATGATTGCAGGGACCTGATGATAGCATACAGCTAGTTCAGAAATGAATAAAAAAACAGGGCAGGGCTTTAAAACTCCAAACCAGCAAATTAAACTAAATTATGCACTGAACAGAGAGATGGTGCAGAGAAATCAGTAAAGGTGCAACATGGGAGCACTTAAAGGGCCTCAACAAAAGCATATCAGCTGCATTTGGACATGCTTCAAGGGGTCCAGAGAAGTTTTATTGTGGCAAATAAAAATGTAATTACAATAATGTATGCAGGAGAAAATAAAAGCATAAATAATACTTTTACACCCCTGCGTTGACTGTTGTAGCACTCAGTTGACCAGTATTTCCTAGCTGATAAAAACAAGAATAAACAGTACTTTGGCATATTAGTCAAATGACAAATAACAACCAAAAGTCAAGCCTTAATTTTGATTGGTAGTTGTAGCTTGTGCACAAAGTAAACCTATGTTTCTAGCAATGTGTTGCTTTAATATTACAGAAGAAGTGACAGCTACACCCCCCGAGCTAGATATAGTTTAGCCATCATAAATGTTGCATATCATCCTTTTAATTAGTCAGACATAAGAAAGCAGCGGCTGTTGTTGTTAGCATGAAAATGTGTCTCTTGAGATAACTGCATGGAGCAGCAAGCCCACACAGTGATCCAAGAGGCACAATAGCACATCTCGAAATTAAAACACATAACACCTCTGCCTTTAACACTGCATCACAGACAAATTCCTATTTTACAGTGTTATTCCCACCTCTTCTGCAGTTTACCACTTAGTTGTGTTTGCTATCAAACATATAATAACATTGGATTTTTAGTTGTACTCAAATATACTAATAAGATCCAAGTGTGTCATATCTATTTGGGGGTTTTGCTTTAGACTGTTCTGAAAGATTAATTTTACCTGATTTGGCCGTTCTAGAAGCAGTTTTGATGTGAGCTGTGGTTGTCATGTTAAAAACATCCAAATGTGTCAAAATTACAAGTATAAAGTCATCAATTTCAGATGAAAAAAATGGAGGTACAGTAGTTTATCAATTATTATTGCCTCTATTTTATGCAAGCTATCAGTACAACTCAAAGGGAACTCACCCGTAAGCATGAAGCTACCACTACCATGTTTGACAGTTGGTACACGAGTCTTACGATTTCAAGTCTCACCTTGTCATTGTGACCAAGTAGCTAAATATTCGTCTCGACTTTCATGAAGGCACAAATTGTCTTGTTTTGTAGTTTTACATAAACTATGAGACTCAGGAAGAAGCCACACATGTTCAAGGAGATCTAAGCATTGATGTTGGCTATAGCAATCTATTGGATGCACAGTAATGTTTTCATTGGGTTTATTCATTTGTTTTTAATTTATAGTAGCTGTTGTTAATGTTTATCTGCTAAGCTTGCAATAATTTGAGAAATCAGGACACTCTGCATGACAAAAGTTGCATGTTCTTCAGCTTTCATTTTGTCCCAAAACTGCAGGAAAACTTTACAAAATCTAACATATTTTATAGCTTATTGTTTACTGTAATCCTTCAACTTTGCTGTGTAGAAAAGTTTTAAATGATGGCGCCTTTTCCACTGTCAAGTATCTGATGTTTACTGGAAAAAATGGGAAATTTCAAGCTGGGAATTACGTACCAAAAAAAAAATGTTATTTCACCTTCTATTAGTTAATCTTGCTATAAATAAGGCACCTCTGTTGGCTGTCAGGGAAAGGGAAAAAAGTAGCCCAAGGACCATTCTCTTAAAGATCTATAGGTGGGTTACCTGTGATTCATGCTGCAATAATGACGCCACTGACATGTGTCCAGAACTTGGCTCTGCACTCCGAAACAGTCACAGAGCATGCATGCAGTTCCCAGGGTGATGACGTCTTGTCTACGCTTGATTGCAAACAGAGTGGTAGTTGTTCCCCCAGCAACCCTGTAAAGCTTCCTCTTTCCCATTCAGTTCCTTTTGCAACAGCTGAGTGGCTTCATATTGGTCAGACTTGTAAATAAATGGTTGATTTATGGAATATTCAAAGAAGTTTAATGTGGCTAAGTAGGAATTAATGTAGAATTAGTTGGAAGTTGTTGCAGCGATCAGATAGGTTCCATGCCAAGCAGAACAATGCTCAGTTGGAGCTCGCCTGTGGGGTGGGTATGTGCACAGACAACGACTTGGTTACTTCTCACAGCAACAGATGGTGATGCAGACTTTGTGGAAGAATGTGTCATTACCCTGTGGATTCCTAACTTAATTTGGAGCACACAGGTGCAGAGACACACTGACGCAGATACACAAATTAATGCAAAAATAATAAATGGAAACATTCTATATATTTGCATTAATTACTCAGAGAGATAACAGCAAAAAAAAAACATGTTTTGTCACACCAACTGTGAGGTTTAACACTCAGCCAAGCCCATAAACTCAGACGTATTGTTTCGATGGTGTGTTTGCATGTATTAAATAAAATGTTCATGTCACATTACAGTTCAGGCATTACTGTTCAGTGGAGCAGCGGAATCAGCTTCCTTTGACTTCAGCAGAATTTATGTATCCATTCCCACTTTTTCAGACGAGACCATCCATCTCTGGTGGTGGGTTTACGGGGGTGATAAGGTTATCCGGGAACATCTATCACTGATTTCCTGACACTCCCAGCGGACAAAAACAATTAGACAGCACCTGGATCAACAGCTTTCTGTTTTAAGTTATCTCCAGGGGTTTGGTGAATGTGAATGAAAACAGTAAAATGTCTGGGTGAGTGCAAGTGCATGAACTGAAGTTTCTTCAAACTTTTCAGGGTGAATTTACATCGCTTGTCTTTTCAAGTTAGAAGCCCTCAACAGATGTTTATAGGAAGAGGTGGTAATGTGGAAATAAACTGTGATATCGACACACTCTCAAAGTGTGTGCACTATGTGTTTGGGATAAACTCAATAAATGCTTGCTACCACATTCAAAACAAATAGCTACGGATTTATAAAGAGTGAAAAGCTTAAATTGTACAGTACAATTCAACTTTACAGTAAGTGCATCTGGTTAAAATTGACAGTTTTTTTTTTTTTTTTTTTTAATTTTGTAGTGGGTGTATTTGAGTAAAGATTTCACTAATATTGCTCATCAAAATAATTCAGCTAATGAAGCCTAGGCGCAAATTCAAACTGGAAGACTCTCGCCACACCTGCACCAAATCAGCGCCTCCCTCTCATCTCCCTGGACCTATCAGCACTGGACCAAGCCTCGTCATGGCCAATCATCGACCAGGTTCCAAATGATAAGGACCTTCACCCATGGTCTCCTCTGCTTGCCAGCCGCAATCAACTCACCTCCGCCCCATCTCCACCTTCTGCTCCTGGCTCTTCAGGCTCCCATCCTTCTTCGACCTCTGCCACCAGCACAGACCTCGGGGGAACTACATTCCCATGCAGCATCAGGAATGTTTATCGAGCTTATCGCAGTTCCAGCTCGACGTTCCCGGCCGGGACCTGAACGCCAAAGAACTTTAACATTTACTTATCAATAAACTTTTATTTAATCGCCTTCTTTCTCTGTCTGAGTCTCTCCAGATTGAAATATAAATATGACATTTAAAATACTATTTGAAAATTCTATAGTTCTATGTAAAACAACACGTTTTCTCAGGTTGTTGTCATAAGTGTCAATATATTTTATTAAGATTTTATATACCAATACAAATAAAAAAAATCTGTCTGTCAAGCTTTATGCTGGTCTGCTTAAAAAATCAACTTGCAACCACTTCTTTCAGAAGTCACATTGCGTAAACAGTCGACCTGTGTTTAAATTAAATTATATGTAAATTCATTAAGACCTCAGAGGTTTGTTACCAAACATTAGTGAACAATGCAATTCACAAAGACAGAGAAGCACACAATTAGGAATAAAGTTGTGAGACAGTTTGAAGCAAGTTTTTGTTGTAAAGCATCATTCTAGGTTTTTACATTGCCCATTCAATCAATTTTCATAACATGGAAAAACTATCTGCAGACCTACCAAGACATGGACGTCAGTCTAAACTTTACAGGTCAGAAAAGGGAAAATTAATCAGATAAGCAACCAACAGGTCCATGGTAATTTGAGAGGAGCTGCAAAGATTTATAAGTCAGGTGGGAGAATCTGTTGACAGAACTGATAGTTGCAGACTCCACACTTTCTTGTGTGAGAGTGGCAATAAAACAGCCATCATTGTAAAAAGTTAAAGGAAGTCAGGTTTGCAGTTTGAAAGAAGATATAAAAGACAATGTTCCCAACTCTGGTCCACTGAGTCCACTGTCCTGCACGTTTTAGATGTGTTCATCCTTCAGCAAATGTGAATCAAATGATTGCATAACAGGGCCGTGGGCCATGAGGACCGAGGTTGAGGAGTTCTGCTGCAGGGAGTCTTAGTAAAAATGTGGATTGGGCATCACCATAAACTTATTATCCTCATGCTGAAATGGAAGGTGGCATCATTCTGTGAGGATGCTGTTCTTCAGCAGGGACACAGAATGTGGTTGGACTTGCTAAGAGGATAGGAAGAGGTAAATTCAGGGAAAAACCTAGAAGAGGTTGGAAAAGACTTGAGACTTGCACAGAGGTTCACACTTCCAGGAGGACAGCAAATCTAAGCATAGAACCTCTCTAAAAGAAATGCTTTATATCAAAAAATGTTCATGTGTTAGAATGGTCCAGTCAACATCCAGACCCAAATCCAATTTGGAATAAATTGCAAGAGTTGATGATTCATGTTCACAGATACTCCCCTGCAATATGACTAAGCATGGGCTAATTTTGTAAATAAAAGGTGGAGAAAAATTTCTAAATCTAAATGTGAAAAACTGCCAGGTGATTCTACAGTGGGAATGAGAAGGTGGCCCTACTAATTTATTACCAATACTATCTATTTTAAAAAAAATTAATTATGTACGCTTTTCCATCCATCCATTTTCTGTTCACCCTGGTCCCTTCGGGAGGGTTGCTGGTGCCCATCTCCAGCTACGTTCCGGGTGAGAGGAGGGGTACACCCTGGTCACCAGTCTGTTGCCCTGCGACAGACTGCTCACCTGTCAACAGACAACCATGCACTCACACCTAGGGACAATTTGGAGAGGCCAATCAACCTGACAGTCATGTGTTTGGTCTGTGGGAGGAAGCCGGAGTACCCGGAGAGAACCCACGCATGCACAGGGAGAACATGCAAACTCCGTGCATAAAGACCCAGGCCGGGAATCGAACCCTTCTTACTGCAAGGCAATAGCTCTACCAACTGCGCCACTGTGCAGCCCTATGCTTTTCCATTCACTTCACAATTATAAACTACTTTGTGTTGGTCTACTTAATAAAATCCCTAAAAATACATTGCAGTTTTTAGTTGTAATGAGAGAAAATGTAGGGAGAAAAAAATGTTCATGGGTTATGAATGCGTTTGCAAAGCACAATTCTGCAAGCGTCATTGTTTTTGGTCAAAAACAACAGATTTGTTCTTTGATTTATGATTCTATTAGTACTATCTACACAGCAATTCAAGTTCTTAAAATGTGCAATTTATCAAAAGCATTAGAATTTTTAAAGGAGTTAATGGCATGCTTATTGAGTAAGAAAATGTGATGTCCATTTCCCTTTCACAGCCTTCATTTGGCAACACTTTAAAGTTACGCAGTTTAGTGGTATAAGGTCTTTTCCTTTCTCCTGACATATTTGCAGCTGTCCCAATTTTGTTCTTGCCTCCTGTCTGTGGGGGTTTGCTTGATGTCTGATCATCACAGAATGCCATAAAAGATGTATTCCATCTTTTGACACAGTTCAGCTTCCAGACGGAGGCATTCTGCTCATGCTCTAACATCAAATTACAACATATAAATCCAGCAGACAAGTCCATATGGTTAGAACACATTGCAGAACACGCTGCAGCAGACAGAGTGTTGCATGCATTTTGCTGATAAAACTTATGTAACAAGGGCCACACAGGAATCCCATAAACTCGCAGTCATGCATGGCACGAAAACATGACCATAGTTCTGGTTTCTTCCATAAAGTTTCACTAAAATGAGGATTTTCTTCAAAATGTACAAACTGGCAATGATCAAGAGCAACAAAAAGTCAGGATCTTAGTCATCTACATTGAACTTTGTCTTAGCCTGATGGTTGGCTCACATGGAGAGGATTTTTGTTGAAAACCAGTTTAAATATTACATATGGCATAAAAAAATTCAAAATGGCAAAGAGAAAAAATGGTAGTATACCTTGCAATAAGGTGAAAATCATGCTGTTGTCTTTGTTTTGGTTGCTTGTTGCTGATGGGATACTGGTCCACCTACTTTATAGAGTGCCATATTTTCTTTATCCACATAATGTTTTCTTATTTTTCCAACCTCCTCCTTCATGCAAGCATTCTTTGCACATTTAACAAAAATAAAATAAAATCTTTGCTTTTTTCCTGCCTTTTCGGGTTGATTTCGTTCAGTTTGACATGTTTCAAAAATTGTTACGCTTCTAAGCAAGTTATAATAGACATTTTCAGAATTGCTGAATTTTTTTGACAACTAAACTTATCTCTGTTAAAAACTTTGACGTCTTATTTTCTGACTTGTAGAGTGAACTTCATGTTTGGTGCTTTTCTTGTGGGTAGAATAGGCTTAGAAATTAAAACTAATGTGAAGAATGAGAAGAGATGTGCTTCAGCACAAAAGGCCTAATCAGTAAACTTGATTAGGCCAAATTTAAACTTGGACTTGTCATCTCTTCGCCTCTGGCTCTGAAGCTCAGCTGCCATGTCTCATTCTGGTAATGCCAATTGATAGGACCACTGAGGGTGACTGACTTATTTAAATGCTGGTTTTATTCTAATTTCACTAAACAGAATGAAAGTTTTTTTACTTGTAGGCAAGTTGAAGTGACAATAGAATGAATAATTTAAATGAGATAATATAATGTTTAATCTTAAACTTTGTTCTCATAAGTCTTCAGGTATTATCTTCTCCTCTGTTGGAAATCAGACAGAAAACACCTGCATGTGTTCAACCATGTTGTAAATAATTCTGAAACAATGAAATACAACCCAGTGAGCTGAATTAGAGCAGTGTGTTTAAAGTTAAAGAATTTTCAACACTGTGAAACTGTATCTGAAGGTCCTGAACTCGAAAACACCAAATACTAAACTATATTTCGCTGCTTGATAGAACAAATGGGCTCAGGCACAGCTAAAGACCACATGTTTTTTTAGGAGCAACCCTCTGAGTTGGAAATTTCACTGGAAATTTTTCTGTTAAATGTCCTTCTGAATGCAACCTCAACTCTCTTGGCTTATCCACTCGTCTTGAAAGATGTGAAATGTACTGCCATATTTTTGTCAGTGCAACATCTTGCCAAACAGAGTCTTAGAGCAGCATAATATTAGTTTTGACTTGTTATTTTTTTGATCATATCCCATGTCTTTTTATGCCTCCTTGTGTTAGGATAAAAAGTTGTTTTATGTTTTGCACACACATTCCAAATCTTTGTAAAGAATACTTAAGGGCTACAAAAATAACTTTAATAGAAAGTTGTCCTAATTTCTGCAGTTTAAGCATGATATACATTCCCTATATTACAATAACAGTCAAAATTTTTCATACACTCAACATGTAGTCCATCTTATCATAAATCTGGCCCATTAATTTCATTCTGAACATAGATATGACTTTTCTGGCTTCAGTATCCTGTTGGAAGATTCATTAATTTAAAGATTTTACTTATAAAACCTGAAGGGTCACCTCAGATGAAAGAATATCAAATTGGAGCATTGTGTAAAGTGGACTAATGAAGGCCATTCCAAAGGCTTGATGTTAGTCTTATTTACCCAAACCAAAACCAGTTCTGATGTTTGTTTGAGATCTTTGTCGTTTTGAATCATCGAACTGTGTCCGAGTTTCTTTCATCTAGCTATTTGAGGAGAAGCAAAAGAATTTGGAGCTAATCCTTTTTTTTTTTTTTCCATTATTGCATTTTAAGTTGTTGCAATCCACCAATTACAAACAGCAGTGGTGCATACCATTACAACAGTGTCTTCAGGGACCACTGCCCTGCATGTTTAAGGTGTTTCCCTTCTGCCATGCACCTGACCTGAATAAATTGATGATTAACAGACTTTTGCAGCACTTGATGGCATGCAGGACCTAATGCTATCATTTGAACCAGATGTGCTGAAGCAAAAACACATCTAGAATATGCAGGTCCAGGGTCCTCGAGGACCAGGTTTGAGACGCTGCAATGATTGAAAATTGGTAAGGGGTTCTTAGGTTTGAAAGTGTCATATAGACTCCAAACCTATTTCTTTATCACCACAACCAAATAGTTAAATCCTTGTCCTAGTTAACCAAAAAACTTTCATTTGGACTTTCATTTGAAAATCAATGGGGGAATTTCAGTTTTTTACAGTTTGTTTCTTTAAACTGTTTGTGGATTTGAGAAAATCCACTGTAAATTTAAACTTGTGCACCTGATATTTCTTGTTAAAATGCAATAAAGATGTGAGTCATTAAAAGCCCATAATTAATGATACATTGGTGCCGATGATGAGTCTACTAAGGTTCTGACTGGAGCTATATATATCTCCACAAGCTGAAAACAAAGGTTTCTTTCACCTTATCAACAGTGAATAAGATGGAGAAAAACTCTGAACAGTCTAACATGAATGACAGTGTGAAACCTGAGGGATGAACTGACAGCCTCACCTCACAGGCTTCTTGTTTTTTAAAAACTCCAGAGACACTTGAGTGCTGATTCCAGTCAGCATGCTGTGCAGAACATTTATTACTGGATCACATATAAAAATGGACTCCTGTTAGACAATGAGCTGTCTCCTAACACTGACCTGACCTGGACACTGTTACACTGATGTTGTCCACACAGGTCATATGTGTCCCCTGAGACAAAATAACCACAATTTGACTAATTAGAAGGCAAGATCTGGCAAGGACAAAGGTCAAAATACAAACTAAGGCTTTTCACAATGTTTCTTGTAAAATAAACAGCTCAGCAGTATTGTTATTTATAGTGGTTTAAATTGAAAACACAATTAGTTTGACAGTACTGGTTTATCGTTTTTAATTCTTTCTTGAAAAAAGCCAGCACACCTGGGACAAAGCTGAAGAGAGTTTCAGTGCAGGCAGGTTTCTCATACAGATTTTTTCATTTTTTGTTCATTCTGTCCCAGACCTTGTACTGTCATCTTCACTGTCATTGCTGCTGAAACAAGCTGAAGTAGTAATTTACTTTGTGTCCTTATTTAATAGGCTTCAAAGTGAACGACTGATCTCTAGAGTCAGTTTTCAGCAGGAAAATGAATTAATATTTTTAGAAAATTAGCCTCCTTTGGCAGTGTAGATGGGTGCAACACTGAAAGTACACAAAGTCATTTTCAAGCTGTCCAAGTCCTTGTTGATGTGACAATGCTGTTTGTTGATACATGTCTACAGGGAATTAAGCAGTATTCCTATTGAAGCCATATACACCTTATGAAAACGTATATACCCTTGTTTGTCATTCAATCAGCTCTATTACAATAAGCAAAATTTTTTCTATTTCCCAGAATAATAACAATAATATTTTATAGATCTCTTTTTTTTCTTCATAAAACTAAGAAAAAACTGCCTTTAATATTCGGTTTAATGCTTTCCACCTTGCATGATTTGGGGAAAACATTTCAGAAATCCTTCCATTTGGGAGACCCATTTAGGCTTAAATGTCCTGGATAATACATTGAGAAGTTGCATCAATATTTGCACATAATATTTTTGCTCATGTTTCCATTTATTTTATGTCATACACTGTCCCTCCTGCAGCAAAATACCCACACAAAATGATGCTTCCACCTCAGTACTTCACAGTTGACACGGTGTTCTTACCATTTCTTGTTTTTCCTCTAAATGTCATGTTGGTTTTTATGAGCAAACATCTATTTGAGTTTCATCAGACCATAGGGCATGTCTCAAAAATTTAGGCCTTTGTCTCTAGGTGCTTTGACAAGAAAAGATACAGATTGTGTGCTTTTGACGAAACCAAGAATGAATCAGACTAATGGAGACTGTCAATTGCCTGATTACTTTTGGTTTTCCCAAGACGGCACATAGGAGTGTTTGATGAGCCGTTTTAAGATACATCCATGGGATTGCCTCCATTTAACTAAATCAGAAGGTTGCAAAGCCATGACATCATCATGTGGGCTTCCCCATTTCTTAAAAAATACAGAGTAAAAAAAAAGTCTCTAGATCTAACAGCCCTGATACCAAACCAACTTAAACAGTTAGTTTAGTCTAATTAAATGCTGATAATGTGAGAAAAAAAAATTATTTAATGCATTATAAGTTTTAACTGTATATACCAATTAAAATAACTGTATTTTTCTTACATATCAATTAATATTGATCATGAGGTGGCCCCTTCAGATCGCCTGTTGATTTTGTTTTTCAGGGCCACAGCAGAGATATTGGCCTTAAACCTTAGGAGTATATAGCTTTTTTCATACAGTCTTGCAGTTCTTATCCTTGCCTGAGGTCTTCATGAATATTGTACTACACTATGCTCTATAGTAAACTCCATGTTGTGAGGAATGTATCCAATTACTTTATGAATAATAGATAAGGATTGTGGAGGAGGAGCAGCATTCATTCAATGAGATTTTCTTGAACTAATTCAAGATTAAACTCAATATGTATTTGTCAAAATCAAAAAGCAATGCTAATTCTTTGTTAAATAGAAATGTGTCAATATTTATTTTCTTCCTTAGCATTGAGCAACCCACAAATCTTTCAGGGTGAAGCTTTCTTTCAACATAAAATATTCACCAGATGTTGGTGACAGCCCAGTGAATACATGCAAAAAAAATCAAAGCATAGTAGTCCACAAATTAAGTTACGGATAAAATATAGTAGGCACAAAGGAAAAAGTGACTGAACACAACTTCAAGATGTCTTCTGTAGGGAGAAATTAGTCATATAAATTTCTCAGCGAAGCTTTTACCTTTTCTTTTACATAAACCCTCTTTAAAAATTGAAAGTTCTCCTGTTCCATGCAAGGTGATCAACTGATGATTCAAGCTATTTTACTCTATTGTTCTGAAATGAAATGTGCTCAGGACTATTGCCTTTTTTGGAAACCCACATTCAATTCATGTTTAGATTCTTATCAAAAATGTCCCGGTAATTTTATCCATTTATTCCTAATTGAAATACATGAAGTGTGCCAATAACAGATGCTATTAGACAGATTAAAAAAGGAAAAATGTGAGCTCAGGACCAAAAATTGGTCAAGTAAGAGCAGTACTACTTCAACACACTTTTACATAAAATTTTGGTGTGCATTTGCGTCTTGTGCATTTTTGCAAAATATGTTTTTTCTTCATTCATTAAAGCTACTTGATCTGAATAGTATCCAGAAATTAGCTCAGTAATAAACTTTCATTAAAATTCTCACTATGTCCTGCTTGTAACACTCATGTAAACATAAAAGCACAAGTAAAGAGTGAAGCTTCTGATGCTGTTTTTTGTTTGTTTGTTTGTTTGTTTGTTTGTTTGTTTGTTTTAAAGTTAATCTGGAAACTGAGTCAATGTAGCTAGTTACCTCCCACCTCCCAAAGGTGGGTCTCTATAAGACAATCCTCCAATCCTGATCAAAGCTGCTGTTTTATCTGGATCCTGTTTGGTGAAAAACTCACAGAAAGACTAAAACTAAGTCTGGATGTAAAGTAAAATTTCTAGTCACTACAGGACCATTTAGTCCTTAAAGAAAACCAATGAATCAATGAACATAATTACAGCCTGGTGTTGTTTAGCAAAACCTCAACCCAAATGAAGGGTAAACATTTGTCAGTGGGAAACTGGGATTAATTAATTTGTTTTCTTGACGTCTCTTCAGTCTCCTTAAGTTTCAGTCCAGACATTTTCCACAATGGAGCTCTGGTCAAACATAACATGTGGTAGACTCATGTTAAACATTATCTTAACTTGGTTCACTCTGGGTACATGTGTGCCTCAATATTGTATAAGGAAAAGCACAAAACCATTAAGAAAATACAGAATTATATGTACACGCATTTTTATTTCTATTTGTCATAAGACATACAACACAAACTTTATAAATTACCTGTCAATTTGTCTCAAACTACCACACAAGTTTTTCCCTTGACTTCAGCCTTCAATCTTTACTCTAAAACGATACCATCACATAATACAAAATGCTGTAACATGTATAAAATTTATCTCTTTAAAAGGGATGCACTGATCCACTGATAACAATACAGATATCTGAGGTTTAGTATCGGCTGATACCGATACATTAAAGAAAAACAGCACAGAATTGATTTAAATTGATTATTTTTTTTAAACACAGACATAAATGTATTAAATAACAAATTTATTTGATAACTCTGCACCTGTGCAGCACATTTAAATACACTAATAGCTATAAGCTTGGTCAAACATGTAAAAACAACACTTTAATTTATTCAGTCAGGGCAATTAGGAGTATAAAAGTCAATGTAAAATAAATAATAAATTGAAACATAAACTAACTGCAACAAACATTATTTCAAATAGTTCAAAAAGTTCATTTAGGAATTCTAAATATAATGTGAAGTAAATAATGAAGCTAGATATTGCTCACAGCATAACGCATAGAATTAGAATAAATAGTTCTGCCCTAATGGATCGGGCACATTGTTACCTAAGCTTCAGTCTTGGAAAAAATTCAGATATTAATATCAGACTGGTGCATTTATATTCTTTGCTAGACACAACAGCTGTAACTAATCATACTACATTTTTTTTTAAATATTTAGCTTATTTCATATTATTCATGGGGCTCCAATGTAAAGTTTTATTGCAGCACCTGCTACTGACAAAATGAACAACACTCCCTCAGAAATACTTAAAAATGTGATTTCAGAAAGATCATATTTCCCATTCATATCCTTCTGTGCAAATTGAAAAAGCAAATTTCAATGCAGAAAGACTCCTTTATTCTAAAAACAGTGAGTGACTGAGATAAGTATTCAGTGTAAATACCATAAATCATTTGGAGAATTCTAAATAAATGACTTTTCAGTTAACAGCACATGAAAAGTCATGTCATGATTTTAACCCAACTCTGCCTACAGCAGCGCCTCTCATAAGCTGCCATTGTAAAACGACTCACATAACTCGCAGCAAGCATTATAAATAATAAGGCAATTTGCTGTGGGTGCCATCCCGTCTCACTTTAATAAATAACCGCTTCAGCTCTGCAGTCTCAGTTCTTTTACTGTAATTCTTGCATTTCATTGTTATGTTGGAAATCACGACTTTAGCAAACCGTTCCATTTGCATTTTTAAAGACAGGAGAAAATGTTTATTAAGACTCCCGTAGAAGTATTTAATATGCAGTACAAACAATTCTTATTCACATCTAGTCCAAATTAATACAACTGTCTCCTTTGCTTAAAAAAGGAAGCATTTTTTTTAACAAATAAACTTAAACATGTGGTGAACATTTGTAATGCCACCATGTTTCACTATGAGGAGGATGATTTTTGGCCAAAAGCTCCATTTTAGATTCATCTGACTGGAGGTGTGGAAAGTTAAAAACATTTTAAAACGTTTGCATGGCCTCCTAGTAAACAGACAACCAAACAATCTGTAAAACGTCTTGAATGAGCAGATTAAAGGTTTTGCATGGGTCTTATTTGATTTATTGAGAGAACATAAAAAAAAAATCACATGAAAACTGCTGGTATTGTGTAAAAGAACAATAAATGCAACCTGTTGTGAAATACTAAAAGTTCAAAAATCCCCTTGCATTACACACTGCTTTTAGGATGTTTATGGGTTAAATTGAATGTTTTAATGAGCTCCTCTTTAATTGCAAACTTTGCCAGCAAAGCAAGACACTAGAAGATGTGAATGATTAAAGAAGACCCACTAAGCGAGACAAGTGGTGAAAAATATGGGCTGTGCTTGCTTTTCTGTCTGTTTGTTTATATTTAAAATAATTACACAAGAATACCAGTATAAAGTTGTAGGAACTGAATGTTTCATTAATCATTTAAAACACTCAAACTCTAAAAAGTCACCAGCTTTAATTGGATGTAATAACGTTACCGTAACAAACCTCACACTGAGACACAATTGTCTATTATAATGCGTGCTTTCAGAGAGGTTTTGTGAAGTGGTTAACTAGATTTCAGCAGCATAAAGCTTTTAAAAGTTGTACAATGAAGAAATTACGCATAATTTGAAGGTATAATTTTATCACTGGGCTGCTTGATAGTGGGCTTTTAAGTGATCAAAGTGATGTCTGTTAGCTTCGGTTCTAATTATTATCATTATCTTGTTGAAACTTAAAACTAAACTGGTGACAGACATTTTTAATACAAAACTTCTGCAAAGTTTCATAAAAATATAGTTGCTTTTTTTACTTTTTAGTATATTGAAACATGACTTTGCTAATTAAAGCATAGTTTCCTCAAAGGGCACTTGCTTGTGTGAATAATTAAAATGACAAAATCAAACTCAACCCTTTCATTTACTTAAAAACGTTCAATATTTCTAAAAAAAATCTGCCTAGTTTATTCACTTTTAAATCAAGTGAAACGTATCATCCATGCTGTGGTTTCAGTGAGGGAAATTTGACTAACGTCTCAGTTAATCTCAAGAAAACCACTACTCTATGTTTGATCTGAGAATCGATCCAGTTTCCCTCCATGCATAACTCAAGTGTGAATCTTCAAACAAAGGTGTAACGCTGTGGTCCCATTCATTATATTCAAACAGGCAGTCATCATCTATCATGAGACAATGATAGAAGCATTAGAAGATATCAACGATACAAACATCAGACCGCATTCTACAGTGCGTGCACAGTTACTTAGAACCAGGAATAACGTGCCCGGTCTCCTGGGGAGTGAGAGTGAATGGGAAGATTCAGGATCCGCTCGGCTAAAGAAGGATTACATCCCACAGAGTCTCATGGGGAGACAGACACAGATGCTTCATTGATCCTGCTGATAAACACTGAATGGCTGGAAGCTCCAGTAAGTGTCAGGTTCCCTGAACGGAAACACTGAGACAGTCAGGGATGAAGTTCACAGCCCTGCATGTGGGATTTACAGATAAGCCTGTAGGACATGGAATTAGCAGAACTAATTTTCACAATTTGTCTATAATTCACTTAACTTTGTCAATGGAATGTAATTCATGGAAACATGAACTTAATGAGTGACAGACCTGGATTGTATGTCTTTTTCTGTGCCTGTGTGGTCTGGTGTTATTACCTTTTTCAGCAGCAAAATTTTGAGTTTTGAGCATATCTCATTTTTTAAGTTAAAGTTATCAAAATGACTTTTGAATTATGGATGAAAGACATTAAAGACATTTTCAAAAGAAATCTTTAATAGGTGTTTTTTATATACTTACATAATATTGCTGCTTATATAATCAAAACCTCACTTTGTACTTTCACTTTTCAATCCACATGTAGGTGTTAGGCTCTGCACACAATTTAGTATTGTTTCTACCAAATGTTGGAGAAAGAGCAAAGTTTGCTAAGATTATATGGAATGTTATTAAAGACTATCAAATTATTGTAGCATGACAAGGTTTTTTTTGTTTTTAAAGAACAAATATTCCAATAATATCATTTAAACTGTGAAATCTCTGTTTTCCATTGTATATTTCTGTATTGCATCAAAGCAATTATATTACTCCCTTTCAAGATGAATTATTCATTCACCGCCACAGTGTCAGTTAGGAGGATTCAATGATTCAAGGATTCAAGGATTTTTTATTGTCATACCACCTAGTTCGTGGTACAAAATTTGCACCCATGTCCCAGATCAAGCAATCCACCACAACAGAAAAGAAACAAATAAACAATAAAGTAATTTAAGTGACTTTTAAGCAGAACCTAATAAAAATGTGTGTGACTTTTTGGTATCTAAATTACACATCAGAGGCAATGAAGACAATATATACACTCAGGTGATCGCTGGATGTTACAAATACAGCTAAGAATTTATATAAGATATAGGCATATTTTCCCCTACTTTAGCATTTAATTCAAGGTAATGTTGTAGGAATAAATGATTTATTTCTTTATATTTATATTGTGGCAAAGTAAAAACTCAAGTACTTCCAAATTTTGATTGGTAATCAAATTGTCCATTATATTTGAGGTGTCCAAGAATAGTAATACATTTTGAACGTTTATTTAAAAATCACACTTAGATAAATGTGACATGAATATTTTTTGGGAAAAAAAATGTTAACGTCTAAGGACATTTCATCACTTCTTTACTTGTTTAAACACAGTTTAGAAAAGGTGAGGAGATCATACATGTGTTGCTAATGGCACGTTTCTTTTTTACTGTGGCACAGTTGTACATTTTATTGTTTTCTTATTGTAGGTAATAATTTATTAGTGATGCATTTACATCTAAAAGAGTAATAAAATCCTTGATTTTTAGGAACCTGTTAATATTTTTCAAATTTTACGCCGTTTAAACTTTAATAATGCTCATCAAAATAGTGAGGTGTTTTCAGAACTCACTTCATAGAAATAATAAATGACCTTTTTACCTGATGCATGACAAAGGAATGAAATGAGGAACATTTAGAAAGATCATCCAGTGGAACTGGACCCTCCTAACCACACACAATAGATTCTTCTATTTATCAGACAGGATCCTGAAGAGAAAAACACAACAATCTCACCCTTACTGCTCTGATTTGCACAGCATGACACGACCGTAGAGTTTCCATGAAGCATAGCTGGGGCCACCCATCAGGTAAGGACTGTGGAGAGAGGTCTAACCGGACCTGATGAATTAAGGGTACATTTATTGGGTCTCCAGGGAGGTCTGTTGATTGCCCACAGCACTACTAATTGATTTAGTGCAAGGTCACAGTCTGAGTGACAGAGGGTGAGGAAAGGAATTTCCTGTTTCTACATCTATAATTCATTTGCTTCCTGTGTGTGTGTAGGAGAGAGATTGTGTTTGTCCTTGTGCAGAAATACATTTATTAATCCAAACGCACCATATATACACATCAATATATACTGTTTATATAGAGGAATGTGAAGAAAGTCTTGAGTCATAAATTTTGCTCAAAAGAATCACACCATATTACCACGTATATATTCATTGACATGAGGAATAGTTATTAAACCTTTCGAATATATTTTTTTAGCTCTCCTATGGTCATTGACTGCTTTTATCAATAAGCTACTTTATTACTGCTTCTTATAAAAAACAGTCAAACACTGGTCTAAGCAAAAAGTCTAATTACATCAACAAAGAATGTATTTTCCTCGTAATGAATCCTTGTTTAGTTTAGTACTGGATTAATGGGAGGATGATGGGAAGTATGCTATTGGGTCAGGTCAGAGTAAAGCTTGCGACATACTAGAGTGTTATTATTCTTTTTCTCTTTTTTTTGCATGACATGTTTATAATGAACAAAAGAAATTGAAACATTTTGGACTACTACCTACTGATTTTTTGACATATTCCAACATGGTGTCTATAGAGCTAGGGAGTTATTCTGCTTTTGGAAAAGTGGTTACGGGGCCCAAATCCATTCATACAGGAGTCAAATTCAGGTGCAAATCTGCACTCTTTAATACTCTAATTCAAGCCAAAATGGTGGAAAACAGTGGACAACAGTTGAACATGCAGGAAGCAAAAAAGATCTGCCCAAGAACTGTGAAGTCTGTGGGGTATAAGTGCTGTCTGAGTGCAGTTTGACTGACTGCAAATAAACACTGCTTGTGGGTAATTAGGATCCAAAACAACCTGGATAATGGCAGAGAAGGACATTATGTGATAATGACAGAGATCCAGAAAAATCTATCAAGAACACATATTTGAAATCCTCTGATTTAGATGTACAAATCTAAACACAACTTTCTGGTGGAGCACACAGATTTGAACCAGAGAATCAAAGCACCACATTAGATTATGTGCAGAAGTTAGGAAATATTTTTGCCCTTGTGAATGTGTAGGTCTACACTGCTCGGAGTCATGGTAAATGTAGAGTTTGCTCATCTATACAAGCAAATGGGGTTGTGTTATACAAATGCAAGCTGTCCAAATCAGTTGTCTGCCAAAACCCTACACTGCACTGCTCCTTTGACGCTCTGATGGATTTCCCTCTGGTGTCTAAAGTATTTTCAACCAGCCACACAAACAGACCACCAGCTTCATGAGAGAAGCCTTTGTTTTGGCTCTCATCCACAATGCTGGAGCTCATTACAACATGGTTGGATTGCAAAATTTGCTACACAAATCAAATTAGCGAGTAAATTACGTATTCAATTAACTATCTTCCAGTCCAGGTATTCAAACAGTTTTAAATTGTCTTCTCAAATCTCAGAGGCAGAGAAAACTTAAAAGTCCAAAAGAGAATTGTAGATTTATTTTCTTTATATGTCAAATTATATCATGTTTAAATCAACAAAGGTAAGTAAAATAACAACCCTTATAACAACAACTTTTAACTGACAACTTATGCAATAGCAAGAGGAAAGCAGAGACTGTGTAACACATTACTGGGTTTCACAGGAGCGTATTACAATGTGCAAGCTTCAACCAGAAAAAAAAAAGTCCCGATTCATCCCAAGACTTCAAACACCCCCAAAGCAACCAGAGTGTCTCAACCACACAATATCCTCTCCACCCACAAAAAAAGCAATTTCCCATCATATTTAAGAGAAACATCTGTCACTTCAGGGTCCTTCATTCCATGTCGCACTAAACAGGTTTATGCTAACAAAACGCCAAATGTCTTCAGAGGATCCAGTGCAGAAATATGGCGCTGCTTTTGGGATTTGTTGAGTGGCTTCGTTCCACTGAGGTTCAAGCCTTAATCACATTTCCAGCTTCTGCTTTAGATCTTGCTTCTTGTCCTGGTGGATTTAACTCTCAAAAAACTTTTGGAGTAAAGCTCAGAGCCAGAAAAAACAGACTTTCAGAGGCACATCTGGCTAGAGAAGAAGACATTGACTGCATCGTGCTAAATAAAGGTTTATCTGATTCAGCAGTTGATTGACTCATTTATGGAAAATAGTGATTAAGATTCCTCATTCCTTTGGGGAAATTTTGTTAGCCATTGCAAGCCTTGAACGTGATGAAAACACTCTGGGAAGGTATAAATGTGATGCACAGCAGTGCACCACATTAAAACACAGTGCTAGTATCAAAATAAATGAAGGCACATTTAAAACATTTTCTGCATTATAAAATAATGAGGCTACTTCAATTAGAAATAAATCATATAATATAATTGCACTCTTGTTTTGTTTGCATTTACTGTCTCAAGTGAAATTAATTGTAGTAATTGTTGTTAACCTTGCATAAAGGTGAGGAAAAAGTATTTTGCAAGAGATTCCCTGGCAAAAGAAATAATAGCTGGAGAAACTTGTCTAGGAGGAAGGTACACACCAGGTATAATGTGGTATCATTAAGAAAACCAAATACATACTCTCTAGAGTCTGCACAACTGTTGCCTGATCAATGCAAACTATACATATTCCAATAGCAGTTCTCTCCAGGTTTTTCTGGGGGGTCCAGTGGCATTCTCAGTGGAAAATGGAAATAAAGTCCTTACAGCAAGATCTTAGTTTGCCCAAGCGTGTCTTCCAACAGGGTGTGCCTAGAAACATTCATCAGGCATCCTAAATCAGAGTTTTCCAATTCTGGCTTGCACACTGCACTGACCTGCATGTTTTAGAAGTTTTCTTGAGTCAACACACAAATTTCAATTGATGGTAGATTACTGAGCTGTTGCTGAACTGCTATCTTGAATCAGGTGTGTTAAAGCAGGAAAACATCTAAGGCATGCAGGGCAGTGTGCCTTTATTACCAGGATAGTGAAACACTGTCCTAAACAGATGTTCAAACCAGCTCAGCTGACTCCTAATGATTCATTCGAGCAGAAGTTCTACCTCAGGATCTTCGTGCTGCAAAACAACAACGCTACTAACTGAGCAACTGTGCATCAATTTATTTAGCCCTAATCCAAATAGCTTGACCAGGTAATGGTAGGAATATGTTGAAAAGGTATTTGGAGAACGTTGCTTTTTGGGCCAGCTTTTTCTTCACCACAACAGACCCGTCTTTGCCTGTCAAGTGTCCATCCCACCGTTATTGGGTAATGATGGGATGCAAAACACTGGAGTCCATGCTAAAAGTCCTTGTGTGAAGACGCCAGAAAAACCACATCGTCTGCAGAAGCAATAGAGTGGCCAGGAGGCTCCCCAACTAGGTAGCATCATCTCTACGGCTACAGCCTGACACCCTTTATTACCACAACAGAACCAGTGACAAAATGGTTTTAATCATATTTTATCATAATCTTCTGTAAAAGTAATATGTTTTTAATGCTGCACAATTGTTTGAGTGTAAGGATATGTACCCATGGCAGCCCCAATGCTCATATATTAAAAGATATACTGGAAGTTATCTCAGTACAATAGAAATTGATATGAAAACAGATAAAAAATATATATTCAAAAAATCTGTGATTTTACTCTGGTTCTCAGCATTTTTAAGTTAAAAAAATACTGAGATACAATATGTATAACCATGCTGTTAAAAACTTTAACAACATGGTTTTGCATATTGTTTTCTTCATTTACAATGCCACAATGTAATTAACTCATGAAGCAAATATTGATGTCTACCAACTATTACTCCTGTGAATTAGGCTCTTTGGCATGGTGCAATAAGTTTAACAAAAGATTAATTTGCCTGTAATATTTAATAGGACACCATCTTGAGGGAGCAAAACTCAAGCTCACCTTTACTTACCTTTTCTTACTAAGTTGTTGCTTAGGTTAGTAATTAGTGGATATTTGTGGATGTAGCACTTGCATGAACAAAACAGTAACTGGGATTTGTCATCCTAAAATTGTAATGAAGGGGCCTTCTGAAACCAAGGCGCCTCTGTGGTCGTTTTATGTTTAATCAATGGAAATAGTAAGGTCCTCAAATAACCCAACACCCCCACACAAAGCCCCCCCCAATGGTAGTCAGAGAGTGTCCTCAGGCTTTATGGTGATGTGGGAGGAAGGGAACGTTGGCTCACTTTCACACGGAGGCCAATTCATTTGGGACTGACCAGAAAAATTTAGAAATGAAGGATCATTTTCTTTTAATCTAAATATGAAGACCATGAATCTTTAGAGGAGTAGATTCACAGTGGCTCCATTCTTATCAGAGATTAGGGGAAAGACAAATAATCTTAATTAACCCTAGGGTTAATTTAATGAAAGCCTAAAGAATGCGTTACTAGCATTACAACATAATTATCATAGTGCAATTTTCACAGTTTTCTAGAATGTTTTACAACATCCTAGAAAAGCTGCAAAGCTAAGATTACAGCTTTTTACACACACACATACACCCGCACACCCCACACCCACATATCTGTATATATATATATATATATATATATATATATATATATATA
>CAEGAE010074383.1:0-16046 GCA_903067095.1 Girardinus metallicus
AATAATAATAATAATAATAATAATAATAGTAATAATAATAATAATAATAATAATAATAATAATAATAATAATAATAAACAGAACTAAACAAACATACCACTTTCTGTGTCATGAAAGTTTATATATTTTTTTATTAATTACCAAGAAGAAATTAAAATTTATCAATGCATATCACAGCAGCCCTATGTTGGGGCGAGAGAGGCATAAGCAAATATATTTTGATAATATTCGAACTTATTAAGATGCACTTGAAAAGTTTTTTGCGTGACGAAAATCAATATCATGCATAATTCGATGTAGCTGGTGCTCAAACCAGGAAGCCTCGCCTGCTCCGTGATGTGATATCACATGACGACACTGGGCTTGGTGCTGCGCGCTCTGGACCCTCGTTAGCGGATGTGACACTCTGGAGATCAGGCAGACGGCAGATCCTCCTCCAGCAGCGCACAATGATCCCGCTCATTCGCTCTGGACGGAGTTGCGCGTTGCGGACCGGACCAAATTATCAGGACTCGACATAAAATCCCGACATCAAAGTTAAACAGGGCGACTTAAAAAAAAAAAAAAAAAAGCAATTTCGGAAACACCGCCAGTCCTTGTTTTATAGGAGTGTCTACCTGCGGTGGATTGAGGAGGGATTGCTGTTCAGCAACAGGCTCACCTGCAGAGGCAGGACCATGCACTCCAGCGCTGCGCTTCCCCGGTAAGTCACAATGATGGAGATGTGTGCGTAATGAAAGGATGGATAATAGAGAATTAAACTCGTCTATTTAGAAAGTTTATTGAGTGAAAGAATGGCTGATAAGAGCAGCGCTCTTTTTCTCGTTGCTATAAGCTTTATAGGTTGCAAGAAGCAAAGGGAGAAAAGAAGGACGAGATGTGAATTTAAAACTCATAGCCATGCGTTGTGTCTCACTAATCCATTTACAACATCCCGCCCTCCTCCTCTGTTCTCCCTGCAACATGCTTCAGCTGCTCTTTATGGTTTAAGGTCAGTCCCTCAGGCCAGTTCAAGAATTTTCCCTCAGAGAGACGATTTTCTCCTTGTTTGTCGAGTTTACTGCGTTGAAAACAGTGGAAAGTTACAGCTGCAAATGTTCATCTCAGATCAGAATTCCTCAAGATTAAAAGCCCTCCCTCAACTCTCATGCATGTAATTAAAAATGTATGATGGAGGCTTCAGGAATGAGGATGTTTGATAAGGGGGGTCCAGACATCCGGTCACAGTTAATCGCTTGTGTCTTGCAGAAATATTTGCTGTGACATTGCACATTTCACTTATTTTTTTCACAGCGTGACTCACAGGCTCTCCGCTTCTTCATGTCCACACAGGTTTGCCTCCCTTTTGTGTCTCCTTTTCCTTCCCTCAGTTTTGTCCTCATCTCCTCGGCGTCAGTGGATTCTCCAGCGTATCCCTGTGGTCCTGCCCCAGCAGACAGAGGCTCGACCAACGCCGCAGTTTCTGAATGAGGCACGCCTGGACGTTGCTTCCCCCTGCGACCCAGAATGCCACAAGAAAGCCCCTCGTCCCAGCTACTGGGATTTGCGGAGCCTTCTGGCCTACGAGACTCTAGACTCTAACGGCCAACTCACTGAGACCGCCATTGGGATTTATGGCTACAATCCCTATTCCAATACTAGTCCTGCTTACTTCTCTGGTTCCTCTGGTAAGGCCGAGCGGTCACATGTCAGAAGAAAACGACAGATATTTGGACATGATGGCCGTTTTAGTATTGCAGGGCAGAACTTCCTGCTCAAGTACCCATTCTCAGTGGCTGTCAAACTGTCCACTGGATGTTCTGGTACACTGGTGGGCGACCGTCATGTTCTCACAGCTGCTCATTGTGTTCACGATGGCAAAAACTATGTGAAAGGAGCCCAGAGGCTTCGGGTGGGCTTTTTGAAACCAAAGCAACGAGATGTACAACATTCACCTATTTACCTTCCCTCTAACTTTACCAACCACATAGAGGGAGGCCCAGAACAGTACTCCCCACCTGCCAATGACAAAATGAAGTTCCAGTGGATCAGAGCCAAGCGCACTCACGTTCCCAAAGGTTGGATTAAAGGCAATGCCAATGACATCGGGATGGACTACGACTATGCTTTGTTGGAGCTGAAAAAGCCTCACAAACGCCGCCACATGAAGCTAGGGGTCAGCCCCCCAGCTCAGAGACTTCCCGGTCGTCGTGTCCACTTCTCAGGATTTGACAATGACCGCCCTGGACAGCTGGTGTATCGGTTCTGTCGGGCAGGCGAGGAAACATCGGACTTGTTGTACCAGCACTGCGACGCTCAGCCTGGAGCCAGTGGCTCTGGAGTCTACGCCCGGATGTGGGATGGGCGGCGGCGGCGTTGGGAGCGTAAGGTGATAGGTGTGTTCTCCGGGCACCAGTGGGTGGAGAAGAAAGGGACGTCTCAGGAATTTAACGTGGCAGTCAGAATCACACCTCTTAAATATGCACAGATCTGCTACTGGATTAAAGGAAACTTTGTGGATTGCAGAGAGGGGTGAAGGGAAACAAAACGTAGAGAGGACTACACAGGGGTGTAGCTACAAAAAGAACTGTGCCAATCTCTAGGAACCTTTTCACATGTTGCGACGTTACAACCACAAATTCAAAATTGGTGCTGTGTTAAAAATGAATCTTTTAAAAAAATAGTGTGACATAAATGTATTCAGCCCCACTGACTCAATGCTTTGTAGAACCACCCTTTATTACAGTTACAGATGCATCAGAGATTTGGGTCATCACCAGCTTAGCAAATCTAGACACTGAAAATGTTGACTCTTCTTTAATAGAATAGGTCAAGTTGAGTCATATTGGAGCTAAGATTTGACAGGGCCAATCAAACAGATACATATCCTTAGATTTAGCGCATCATAGCTCTGCCCATATGGTTATTCTATGGCTCTCCCTCCAGGGCGTTATTAAAAAAGTTGTCAGCTGCGAAGTTGTCCTTGAAAAAGCTTTGTTATACTTAACTGCATGTCTAGTCAATGTGGAACTAACCTCTATCCACAGCTCAACCCTGTGTTTTGCATTGATTGAGCACTTCGAAAATATCTGTGCACCAGATGATTCTGAAGTTGGTTCAGAAATTTTCAATAACACTTTCTTTAAAAAAAGATGCTGGGCATGATTTGATGTTGGACCATCTATAAAATTCTCCTTGTAAAGCATAAGACTAGCAACAAACTCATCAGTATATTTTAGTTCTTAATGTTTCTGATAAGTGCATCATATTTTTTTTCACAATATTGTTTATTTAAAGGGTGGGCGTGTTTATGTGAAGTGACAGAATGGTTTATCCAGCGGGGTATTTATGTTTGGTGAGCCTCTTTCCCTGCCCCAACATTTCTCCAGTATTGCCCAGCTTTTAGCTCCAACCTTCCCTGCACTGCTGAAAAAAAGAGGCTGCCACCTCCTTGTTTCATCGTGGGGGGTTTTGTTTTCAGGGTAATTTACCAAAATAGTTTTCAACCACCAATTTTCCATGTAGCCCAGAAAGTTACATTTCACGCTCATCTAACCAGGAAACCTTCTTCGTTTGCTGTCTTTTATACATGACTTGTGGCAACAATAGCTTTCTTCGTCTTAATTTCTGGAACGCTATACTAATAGTGTCCTATCAACAGGATTCTCCCACCTGTGTTGTGGATGTTTATAATTTCTACAGAGGCGCCCCGGGCATGTTGATTGCCTTATTATAGTTCTTGTTGCATGTATCTTTGCACTGATGCCATATTTTTTGAAATATTAAATTTAACTTCATGGATTTAACTACATCATGAGGTGTTCAAAGCCTGGAATATTGTTTCATAAGCTATCCTTTATAAACACCTGCACAACGTTTCCCCAGTCCTGTCTGCTGTGTTCGTTGCATCTGTTTTGACATTTTAATCATGTTCTCGTAACAAACCTCTGAGGCCTTGACGAAAAACCTATTTTTAAGCAAAGATTACATTAAACACAGTTTGCCTGTTTTTTCCATCGTTTGATTTGTGGGGCCTTTTTTTTTGCAATTGATTGTTTTTTGGGGCATCAGAGTGATGGGGCTGAATACATAGGAAATGCACACTTTTTAGTTTAGTCAAAAGATTTTGAGAACTATGCATCTTTTACTCCTGCATAATTATGAGCTTACTCTGTCGGTGATAAGAAAATCCCAGTTAAAAACATTGAGGTTTGTGATTGTAACTTGACAACACAAACAATTCAAGCCATATGGATACTTTTGGAGTGCTGGAAGCCAGAGGATTCCACATTTATCACCTCCTTATGTTCAACACCGACACGGTAAAACAAATAATCTTCATGGTTTTGTCCCATTTCAGGAGAGGTAAAGAAAGCAATCAAAACCCTTGATAATGACAAACTACTCAAACATTTATTTTTATGTTCATCATTGCGCCTTCATTTACACATCTAAAGTCCTATATATTTTTAAAGAAGATTGTATTTGTTTTTTAAAAGACGATTGTGAATAATCAAAGTATCTGTTAGCTTTCGTGATGTGAAATGCAAACTGATGGAGAGGAGACGTCTTCCTTTGTTACAGTTATGTTGATTAAGAATGCACTGTCAAGACTTCTACTGAAAATCATACCTGTGGATGAATGTACATGTCAGCTAAGCCAAAGTTGTAAACTGTATCTTGCACCTTCTCCTAGTCGACATAAAAGTTAATCAACAAGCATACATTATTTTCAATGCTAATGTAGTCTAATAAATGAATCTTTATTTTACAGGATGATTCGTAGAAACTTGTTTTATGACTTATTGGAGCTTGTTGTATGGCGCCATCTCGTGGCGAGATAAAGTACTGCATGCATACCTTGTCAGCTCAGTCTAGATTCAGATGAGTCTTGTGCTTTTCTAAAAATCAAAGACTACAAAAAAATTTAATAAAGCAGATCCTTAAGAAAAATATATATATATATTTATTTATCTTCGCACAGAAAAAAAAACTCAACTGGTTTGAACATATTTACTTTATTTCAGGCGTCAGAATATCCAGAAATGATTTGCGGAAGCTGAATACTGTCAAAAGCTGAGATATGAGGATCGGGTCCTATAACTTCACCAGCAGTGACACACTGAATAACCAGGAATCTGAACCTGGATCCTGGGATTTGGCACACTGAAACCAAAAGAGAACCCCCCCAAATCTTATTTTCAGTTTGAAACAATTGAGTCGTATTATCATTTTATAAAATTTTATGTAAACCCATATAAGATCAAATACATTTCACAGCAATGGGATCAAAAGGTGAACATGTAATCTGTCAACATACAGACTGATCGCTTTTTCTTTTTCGACTTACTTTGAAGTTGCCAATTGGAAGGGAGTAAAGATAAAGCATTTAAGTAAACTAAACAGATGCAGAACCTAAAACCCTTAAGCAATGTTACTCGGTTCTGGGCGAGTGAAAAGATGGGAGAACCACAACATTCAAAACCAATATTTCAAATCACTATGCTCTTAAGGCTGGTTGGAATCAGCTACACAAACATGCAATCTCAACAGAACCGTTTCGTTGCTGATATTTACTACATTCGTGTGAAAAATGTGAAACACATAAAGCACCGAAGAGCAAACCTAAGAAGAAAACTGGCACTTGTGTTTTGCATTAAGTTTAACCGAAGATTCAGGTGTTTCATTTCCCTCAATGCTGAATCTAACGAAGATGGTAGCGACGGAGCACAAACAGAAAAAGCAACGAAGGATATGAGGCTGCTCAATGAGTGAGGCGAAACAGAAAGTGACCTTTGTTTGGAAACTTTGCATATAGGAACTGGAAATGTTACAAGTGTATTTTTTGCCAGCTTTCATGTTGGCTTTCACCCCCAACCCAACAGTAGCGTCTGGTAAATCCAGATCAGTGTGTGATGACAGCTTTTTCATGTTGCAGTGGAAACAGGCGCAAAGAGAATATTTGCAACATTCTCTTAATTTTCTCCACTCTAACCCAACAAAGCCACTAAACTGGACGTATTACCGTTACAAGTTGTACTATCCTCACATTTAATTCCCATTCAGGAGTTAGAGTGTTGTGGAATCAACCTATGAAACAGAAACCTATAGTGTCACAGAAAGTTGAATTTAGCAAGTGAAATTTAGGTCAGCCATCTGAGAGTTTTGAACTAAATAATGCACCTGTTGACGGTACGCTCTCCTGAACACCTCCACATTGTGAGCGTTACGGTTTGGTCACAGGCGGAGCTGCAGCTGATGTGAAGCGAGGAGAAACATACATTTAGCACAGTTCAATCAAGTTAGCTTTTTTTGTAGACTTCTAGGATCAGTTTGCGTCCAGTTGTACATAAATTTGATCTTACTGACAAAACTACTAGAAAAGTCTGCTTTAGAAATAGTTTGTCATTTTGAAATTTATATATTTTTGGGTATAGTTGGATAAAAAGTCACTCATGTTTATATGGCTGAGTTGATCAAATAAAACATGAAAAAGCCAGTATGGCCCACATTACAGCTGCATACTTCAGCTTTATTTTGATTAAACTAAGGAATTTAGTTATGATCTCAAAAAAAAAATAATAATAATAATAAGTGAAATGAGAACATTTGGGGAAAATTACAAACTACTTTAAAAGCAGAATCTCAGGGTTGCCATAAATTGCAGCATTGATGCTGAAATGATCAAACCTGTTGCCTCCCAAAACACTGGCTGCCTGCAGAGAAAAGAGTCTGGGTTGAAGCAAATAACATTTATAATAAGAAGAAGAAACAACAACAATCTGGATCTCAGGCACAAATCCTTCCTCTCATCTCGAGTTCCCCTCTTTATTAACAGTTTAGGGCCACATCTGATGTGCGATTGGCCGCTTGCACTTGAAGTATCTTTGGTGAAAGTCACCCCCAGGCATTCCCTGACTTCCCTGTCGTCTGGCAACAACGTAACAACATGCTAATGTCAGAGCAGTAATGCCCGGTGTAACACGAAATAGTATACAAAATAAAAATATTCTTTTAAATAGGCATATACAAACATCGCATTAAAAATAGAACCGTATCAAAAACACAGTTATGAGTTCACAGTCTGCACCCCCTCTGGCCCACAGCTCCCCATCCAGAGTTTGTAGGTGAGGTTTTGTTGTCCTTTACTGCGACTTGAGCCCCGAACTGTTGGAGGACAGCGGGTAGGAGTAGGCTTTGCCCAACACAATGCGATCTCGAAGAAGTTTAAAAAGCACATAATAGTTGCAGAGGAGAATAAGGCCCAGGGACAGCGTGTGGTTCCAGCGCTCAGAGCGCAGCAGAGAGTATAACTGGTACAAAACCACGCTGGACTCGATCCCGATCAGCAGGTTCAAGATCCGCAATGGCTTATGAAACAGGAACTGCAAGGACACACAGGAGAATTGAGAATAAAAATTACTTACTGGGTCAAAATTACTGAGGGCTTAACAATTTCCGTTTCAAAATTAAGATGGGTATTTCATAAAACTGACATTTTGTGCTGCGTCTGCGCCTCTTGTATATTCATAGAAGCAATTATTGGTGAGAATAGGAGAGTTGGTGTGTTCATGCAGACCAGGCATAGATTTTTAAAAGCAATGAAGTGATGACACGCTTCCTGCAAGCTAGCTATCGCTTTCTGTTCTGGAACTACAAGATCAAGAGTGTGGAGTGTTTCAATATTGGCATTGCTTTGTCCCGACTAAGAAGGCATTAAACTTCACATGCTAGTGGAAAGTGTATCGGCTCAGAGGAAATAGTAAACTGTCAAATAAAACCGTTTTACAAGAGCCCTTCCAAAACAGCTAATATAAAGCACAGCCCCGCTCTAATATGCTCACTTTGAATGGCCAGGGATATGTTGTGATATTTGTGAGCATTTCAGAGCCTGTGTGGGTGCAGGAATTTTCAGAAACAAATTAAAAATATGATCTTGGGAAGTGAGCAAAACCAATTTTGTAACTCTCATTTTAATTGTTGGGTTGTTTTGAAAATTCAGGGTAATTTAATAAATTTTTTTCTGTGTCTTCCAAAGACTATAAAAAAAAACAACAAAACAAAAGTTGCACATAAATTCAAATCCACCATCTGAACAGGTTTCCTGGGAGTTTCCAGTGCATTAAAACCTTATTGTTAATATTTTGAACTCAAATTTTGAAGTGGAAAGTATAGAAAGTGATTTTTAGGTTACATTCAATTCACAATTATTGTAAAGACATTTAGTTAAATTTTTTTTTGCAAAATAAATGTTCTTTTAAAAACATATGATGCTTAAAATGCAAGTATTTTTTTTAACAAATCTAATCTGGCTGACATTTATTTGTTTTACCTCCTGCTTTCTCACTAAAATTACTTTGACTTGTTAAAACGTTGTCGTAGTTTCTGCTTGTCACATAAATAACAGACACTCTGTCACACAACCTTTAGACATCAACTCATCAACATTGATGATAATAAGTTGTTTTATTTTAGATGATCTTACTTTTAAATACACTGTTTTTCCCCCCTTTGATGTCAAGCAGGGCCATAATTTGACAGCTGTGGTCCGTCATGTGGGTGACGTTTTATAATCTCATCAATGTCAAAACTTTTTGCACTGGAGAAGCAGTTGACAGAGCGCATGCACCATGTGCAGAGGCTGCAGACCTTGCTGCGGCTCCATTCCCATTTGCTGAATATTTTTTACCCCTTCTCTCTCCTTCATGTATAATCAACTAAAACGTTTAGAAAACAAAACAAAAACCAAAAAAACTCAGGCTGGACATACAGCACTGTTGAACGTATTCTTCCCTTTACAGATTTTTTCTACTTTTGCTTTTGACTCGCACAGAGACAGAAGTTGTTACACTAACTAAAGCAGAACCACCTATTTTGCAGTTGATGACCCTACAACACAACAACATGAGCCTTTCTATCCACTTTCTTCAGTTCCCAGTACAAATATCAGTAAATCGTAAAATCAGGCAGAAATCAAACATGTTTATGGCTCCATCCCTCTATTTTCACACATTTGGCCTCCTTTCTCCAAATACAAAACACTTGAAAAGAAGATATGCAATTAAACTGGCTTTACATGTTCGCATTATGGAAATTTACTAACCTAAATACTCTATTATATATAAAAAAGGGGAACTGGTAAAATAAATTGGATTTTTAATTAACTTTGTGCCTTCTGTGATTACCTTACAGTACAAAACTCTTTGGGGAAGTTCAAAAGTACATGCATTCAGTTTTTTGTGGTTATGTTCATGTAAATTAAAGGACCCGTTTTCATCAGGATCAAATGTTTGCCCAATACAAATCTACAAAACACCAATCCTCACTTCCCCATTTCAGTTTTTTTTTCCAAGAACACATAAATATGTAACTGGGTCCCACTAAACAAAATGAGATACTCACATAAAACCTTGCATGGGAAACATCAGAAGGAAGCGCAACATTATAGGATCCAACAGCCTTATATAGACATCGACTGTGTCGTACCAACACCCCCTGAGGCCAAACGGTGCTTTCTGACCACCTGAAAGACACCGACACCACACAAACCACAAACAACATCAGCTTCATTTGTCTCTGTGAGAACGTTGTTATTGTGTGTGTATATGTTTGACACCTACACATGCTGAGGTGTGTTACTGTATGAACCGTGCTCCAGCTTCTGCCAGCGGCCCAGGTGAGCCGCTGAGCGATGGAGCAAGTCGCAGTAGCTGGGAGGCAGCAGTTGGCTCATCAGCATCACAAAGGCGTTGATCCACACCATAATCAGATGCTCACAAGACCAGCGCATGTCGTAGTACTGTGTACTCTGTTGGAAGGAAGGGAATGAGATTAGTTTTAACTTGGCCAAAAATGAAGGTGCAGTTATTGAACAAACGGAAGGCTGGGTATGAACCGGATGAAAGGACTTAATGTCAAGAAAACACCAACCTTGACAAAGCAGAGAGGCAAGAAGGCTACATAGTAAGCACTGAACAGTGAGTTGAATAGCACTTCTTTGATCCGCCGGTTAAAGTCGCTTTTCAGCTCCTCCACTTCTGCTCGAATCAGCTCGGGCGTGTCCGAGTGTATGTGCTGCAGGCAGGTGTGAGTGGGCATGTGTGGAGGGCTGGAGAACTGTTCTCTGATGTTCTCCCGCAACAGGAAGAGGAAGTCGCGAGGTCGGAAGAGCTGGGACTCTGCGAGGTCGGCCTGCTGGTGTTCGGCGGGGTATTCGCAGTCAGATCCCGGAGCTTGGCTTTTCCCTCCTTCCTGATGGAAGCAGCAGAGTGGGACGTACACACCGAACCTGAAGAGGACAGCGAGTGAAGCGAGAAAGAATGAGATTCACATTATGTGTAACGTGAACACATCATGCATCTTTAAAATGTTGAGACACACCAAGGGAGAGCAAATTGCATTTCTGGTTCCATTAGCACGTTAAATGGAAAGACTCCCTGGCATTATTGAACTGCTGTGGATAATAGATCAGTTAACAGCTTGTAAATCTTTCCTTGTAAAGATTTCTGATGAAGATACTTTTTTATTAGCAATGGAAATTTATCAGATGCAACTGTGAAAATATGTTTTGTTTAGCTTAGGTAAGTGCTTAAAGAACAGTATTGGGAACAGCGCTGGATAGAAATCTTGTTCCAAGTAAACTCATCCAGTTCAGGCTTCACCGAAGTATTTTAGATTCTGGACTGAAGGTGATTAAGTGTAGACACGTGTAGTTAATCACATAATGAATTAAAACGAGCTGAATAATTTCCATTTACATGATTTACTGTTTTATCATTTCTTTCTACCAAAAACTGGATGACAAAAGTCTTCAGTCTGGTGCTTTGGTCTCAACTAGACCTTTTTTTGAAGGACAAATTTGTTTATTGATACTTCATAATTAATTTTATTTGTCATTTCTGTTGCAATAACACATTTTGGATGATTAAAATGTCTTCCAGTTCCAGTGCTAAATATTAATTAGAATTCAAATTAATTGATTTTTGAGAATGAGTTCCTGGATTATTATGCCATTATGATCGTCTTACTTCAAAACAACAGTAATATCATTTATCGCAATAACTTCTGGCACAATTTATCATTCAGCAAAATTTCTTGTCATGACAGTCCTAATACCACTGGTGGAGCTGAGAGAGGAAGTGTGTGGGAGCGGGGAGCTCTGTGAAGAGGAGCTTTGTGAAAATAAGCTCCACTTTGAATGAGCAAACGTTTAGGCACGAGAGATTAAAGGATTCCTCAAACATGTAAGAAAGAATCAAGGCAACGCTTGTACATTTTTAATCAGGGAGTAACATTATGACGTGATATGAGGCTCAAAAAAGTGGATTTTATATTATACCCTCCTTTAATAAACAGTCTGATGGCAAACCTTCTGACTTTATGTCCCAACATTCAGTGTAGATGTAAATGTCTGAAATGAAATATTAGACAAGCACAGTGCTCTAGATGGTGATCTGCTCTGAGGACTCACGGGTATCCCAGGAACAGAAGGTTAAGGACAGAGTGGTTCCTGCACAGGTTGACCAGCGTCCAGCAGAGCACCCAGCCGCACATGGTCAGCAGGCTGAGCCGGGCTGTAATAAGTACTATGTAGCGGAACAGGGACCCTCCATTGCTCTGAGAAACCTGAAGAAAGAAAGAAAAAAAAAAGAGATCTAACTACTACTTTACAATCATCAAGGTACATTTTGCAAATTTTGGATTAGAGCGCCAGCCAGCTGTCTGAATACAGTATGTTTACCTCTGACACAATGGTCCAAACAAGCCTCCTGGCTAACATAACAGTGATGAAGATAGCCAGGTGGTAGTCCATTAGATGAAAGTTCTACAAAAAGAACAGAGTTTGTTTAAAAAAAAAAAAAGAGAAACTTTTCCTGCTCTTCTCTGTTGTTCTACATGAACTGAACTAATGTCTGTGTAATCTCACAAGTGAGGTAGAGGCAGCCGGATGACTGTAGGGGTACCACCACACCGTCCTGTAGATGTTGATGTACTGGACAAATAAAGCAACCAACAGGTAGAGAAAGAGCAGGAACTCAAACAGGAAGCTGCTGTCCAACGGCAGCTCGGGGATCCGCAAGTGACGGACCGGCTCCGGAGTGATGAGAGTAGAAATAGGCGGAGCAGACAGACCCACCAAGTTACTGCTTCTGAAAGAAGTCCAAGTAAACAGTGCATTTCAGTCAAATAACACCTGCAGTGAATTGTAGAGACTAGAACTCCCCAAAACATTTAGTTAAATTTCACTTCCTCACAAGGAAACCACCACGAGATTGTGACTAATTACTTCTCAAGAATAATGTTACCTGGTCGAACAAGTTCAACTGCAACCACAATATTGAAAAGCGTGTCTGAACTGATCATTTGAAAGCTATGCGAGTTAAAACTAACATAATCTGTAAAACGTACAAATTATATTCCAAGTTATACAGGGTAAGACTAAACTCTGGAATAATAGAATGTTATTTTGCTTTTGTAATTTCTCCATTTGCATAATGGCGGACCTATTTCTGGTGGCCGACCAAAGCTGGTAACTGTATAAAGGTTTGACAAGCAGAGGATTTAAAACGGAGGAAGACAGGAGAATAAACTTCCATTAAGAAGTTGTGATTGAGACACAATGGTGCAGCGACCGTCCTGACACATCTGTCAGGACGGTCGCACACATGCAGAGCTTCAAATGTGGAAGTTGCCACAGTGACGAGAAGAAACTCATCACGCAGGGGCTGAGGGATTATTCAAAACCCATCCTCTTATCTGTTTCTTAATTAAAAGAAAAGGATGCCAAGCTATCGATTAAATATCAAATTTCAATCATTTTTTGTAAACGGGGCCAAAACATGTTGTATGACAGGTTCAAATTACAGCAGGACAGGTTTTTTTTATACGTAGTAGCAAAATGTGATTCATTGTCAGAGGTAGACATGGTAGCAGCTGGATAGTTTGGCCAAAATGACATCACATAGCAACAACTGTTTGCCTTGGAAACAGTTCAGATTTTTGCCACTAATCTACTCCATAACTTCATTCAGCAGGAGGAAAGTCGTAGTTTTTAATATTTTTTCTTTACAGCTGTGAACATTTTAAATCAGAATTTTGTAAAACCAAAGACAGCTTGTTTATTTTTTCTTTAATAATCAATCAATAAAATATTACTAAAGCTCTTTAAATCATTTTCTTGCAAAAAAGTCCTTGTATCTACACAGCAAACACTGCCTTGACAGAGTTTGTGTTTTATGCCTTTTTCTCCACTTATTGACTATGTTGAGCTTCATGTTCTAAACAAAGTCCTGTTGTAGCAGCTCTAAGTGTCCTCAAAGCTGCATATGTGCGTTACCTGTTCCTGAGGCCCGTGCCATTGCTGACGCTGCCTCCGACCAGAGTCTGCAGGGACGGCAGAGAGGAGCGACTTAGCTGCTGTCTGCTGGGACCCCTGCGGCCTCCTGGCATGGTCGCCAGTTACCGTTCCTCTCAAAAACCCACCATGTACTTCAAGGTCACTGCAGGGTGTAACGAGGAAAACAAAAACCGGGAAGGGTAAACAGATCATAAAAAAAGCAATTGAAAACCAGCAAACCTGAAAGGTAAACAGTAATTAGCATAAGGATGTGAGACATTAACTTTACAACCTATATGTAATAAGTACACGGTCGAGAAGTTAATTAAGAGAGAAAAAAAAAAGCTGCACAGATGCTCCTGTTTGCCAGTGAGCAGGTTCCCAGTTGTTAATGCATTTAGGTGTCATCACTGTAAAATCTAAATGTCACGTTAATGATGGTGAAAACGCCACTATGATTAAATATGACAAGATTTTCTACAGAACTAAATATTGAACTTTGGGGACTGCCTGTAACTATTTTCACATTCCTAAACAAAAATAAACATAGTAAATCTGCCACAGCATGGCAAAAGTTCAGGAAAAAATACTTAAGAGTATTTTGTGAAAGTAGATTGTGTGGTTTTTGTTTATAGTTTTGGATTGTTATAGAAACAAAGATCTTGACTACAACATCCAGGTTGTGACCAGCATAAAAACAAAGAGATTTACGCCAGAACTGTACGAGTTTCAGCTTGGCAACAGACCGGTGTAGACCTTGCAGACCAAACAAAGCAGCTTCCTGCAGAGGGATCTTCATTGAAACTCAGTTTGTTTTTCATGTCTCTACCGACACCACCTCATGCACAGCCTCCCTTACTGCAACATCCCTGGTTTTTGTCAAATAACGTCTCAATGACACAAACAGAGCGATCCCCAATTCTCAGCGGAAAAAAAAGCAGCCCTGTCTGGCTGAGCTCAAACTGGAAAACTGGCTAGAAATGTTTGTAAAGTTAACTTTAGAAAAAAAAAAAAAAAAAAAAAACTGACAAATACAGGAGCAATTGATCTTCATTGTGTTGTCTATAAAGTACTATGTGTCTGACACAGAAAAAAAAAAACAATGATGTAGTAAAAAAAAAAGCTTTTGGTTAAAACTTTATTAAAGTAGGAAAGTTAAAGGTATAACTACAGAATGTTAATCAGTAATGTGCTGCATTTATAGCGCAAGCAGAAAAACACAGTAAAATGTCTGTCTGGACCAGAGACAACAATTATACAGGCACTTTAATACTTTTTGGAAAGTCTGCGGGTTATTAAAATACTGCAAAGTTCAGAAGATGCCTTAAATATTTTTCAGCCTTTTTGCAAAGTTGGCACCAACCGTGACACTTTATTAAAACAATGAACTGTGTATCCTTACAACCCAAATGATAGGGACTTGTTACTTATCTTAATTAACTTTTAATTAAAAGTGTTTCTTCCAAACCAAATTTGAAAGCCCCAGCGAAGGCAAAATCAACAATAATAAAAAATAATTGACAGTATTAATGGCAACAAGATTTATATTATGTCCATGTTAAAAAAAGCAAAACAACGAAACTTTATGCCTGATCTCTGAAACTCTGCCCAAGTTGAAAATCCAAAAGTAAGTTTAGTGTATGAAAATAAATCCTCTTTGCTCATATTTGTATGAGTTCATGTAAATGGAATCTTAATAAATTTACTGTTGTCACTTTTCACTAAGGATTTAAGACAAAAAAAAAACAGGCTTAAGGAATCATTCATAACTTGTTTCTTCCTCTATTTTACCACTGAACTATTTCCACTCAGTAGACTTGCCCTTTCTCAGGCAACTGATCGAATCTGTGGCTGAAAACAAGTAAAACATCACAAATTTAAGCTTCAGAAACTCAAGAGGAAAGTTGTTGACAACGCATCTACAAATACGTAAACATCAGGAAGCATACAAGGCACCGCCTCTTAATTAGGTCAAGTTATGAGTGGCAGATTTTGTTGTCCTGCAAGGGTTATTTTTAAAGGAAAAAGTAATCTACTAAAATAAATTGAAGTGTTATACAAGTGTTTTACTTAAATTAAGTTGTGCTTCTTGTGTTTCCATGCCACTGGTAGAAATCAGATTTTAAACTGTGGCGTTCACTTTGCCACAGAGCAACACAGAAAATCATTTCTGCCTGAAACCATCAGGCTTTATGACGCCCACGTCTGAGTTACTTAATTCTAATTTACTCTGTACTCATTTGTGGTTTATAGATTAACATATTTGCATGTGCACGTTGTTATTTATTTATTTATTTATTTATTTACATTCAGTCAGTAATATTGAATTATCTCGTCAGTCTTGGTTATATATATATTTTAGGGCTGTTGTAAATGAATATTTTAGTAATCGAGTAATCTATTGATTATTCTTACGATTAATCGGGTAATCGGATTAAAAAAAAGATAAAATAAAACATTGGTAATCTAACATAACAGCAGTGTTACTATTGCATATCAACATCAGTCCAATTTTTCACATTTGAGCTTCTCTAACAGTTACTTTTCTGTAGTTTAGAAAATTAACCTGTAACAATAACAGGTCACTTTGTTAACTTGAAGAAAAGTTATACAAAAATCTGAAATTAATTCAATGTAATAATAAAGAGGCAGGTTCACAAATAGCCTATCTATTTGTGAGCAGGCTATTATGAAAAAATGTCTATACTCCAGCTTTCTGTTTCTGTTTTCA
>CAEGAE010074385.1:0-23720 GCA_903067095.1 Girardinus metallicus
CAGAAAGTCCAGATACTTTGCTGAGGTCATTTTCACACCTTCAGGGACCCTAAAGGGGCCGACCAATGATTCTCTCCTCATGATTTCGGCCCAAAGCATGACTCCACCACCTCCTTGCTGACGTCACAGCCGTGTCGGGACGCGGTGGCTGTCTACCACCGATCCACTGCTGAGTCCATCTGGACCGTCCAGGTTGCACAGCAGTCATCAGTGAACAGTCTGTTTAAAATGAGTCTTCATGTCCGGCTGGGCCCACTGCCACCGTTTCTGCTTGTGAGCCTGGTTAGGGGCCCAATAGCAGGTTGATGCAGCGCCGCCTCTGGAGGATCCTCCACCTGGAGGCTCCAGCAGCTTCAAATGACTGTTTGCTGCTTTTAAGGACATTTTAGCAGCTGTTCTCTGAATCCCATGAATGTGTCTAACAGAAACCTTCCTCATTAGGCCTTGATCTGCACAAACCATCTTTGTTCTGGATCAGCCACAAATCTCTTCACAGTATGATGATAGTTCTTCAGTTTTCATTAAATATCTAATGTTTTCATATCTTATCCACTGCACTACACTATCTGATGATCTTCATCATGGAGATCCTTTCTCTTTCCGATATTGCTTGAGTCCTGAGGCCTGATTAATAATGTGGAACATCCTTCTTAAGTAGATTTCATTTAATTGAGCTCACAGACAAACTAATCAACCAGCTCTCTGAAATTAATTACAGTGATTCAAAGAGCCCTGAGACACAATACCATCTATGAATTTAATAGCACAACAAAAAAAGTTAATTTTATGACGCTTAAATCCAATTTGCATAATAACTTGGAACACAGTGTAAATCAAATTTAACAGCACTGTCAATCTCAATAAACAAATGTTAAAATTCTAGATCTTTGGTCTTTGTTAAAATGTTAGCATTTAAGCAATTAAGCAACCTGCTTAATTGCTTATTTATACTTTGCGTCAGCTCTAAATGTGACCAGCATTACATTATGTTTTAAGATCCACTGGCTGATTACTTAGTTGGGATTTAACAGAAGTGCAAAAAATTTACATTTATTTTAATTATATATGTATTTTTGTTTTTTTATTTATATAGTTTTATGTTTAAGCAACAATATTGTTCAGTAAGATGATGTTTTTACATTTCCTGTTAACATGACATTTTTTACTAGAAAAAATATCCTCTGTTGGTTTTGTATAACTCAGAAACATGCTTGTTAGTGGCGTGTGTGCAGAAAATGCTTCTGCAGCATTACTCTCCCATATAGCTTCTCCTTGTGCAAAGTGCACTGAATTGTTGAACTATGGACAGTGACCTCATCTGCAGCAAGATTATGTTGCAGGTCCTTGGAGGTGGTCTGTGTGATGTCTTTGACTGTTATCATCCTTCTTCACTGTCTTTCTGATATTTGCTTGGCTTGGTACTTCTGGGCTTCACAACAATGCACCTGTGATCTAAGATATCCTTACACTGTTCTTCACAGTGGAAACTGACAGCTGAAATTGTTGAGATAACTTTTTGTATACTTCCCTTAAGTCATATAGTTGAACAATTTTTGTTTTTAGGTCATTTTAGAGTTTTTTAGCCCCCCATGCCATCAAGTTGTCAGAGAACAGCTTGCAATTGGACACCTCAAATATATTGTCTTAATGAGCATATCAAGCCAATTTTATGTTCCAGTGAATCGGTGTTAAGAAGTTTAAACATATTCAAATCAACAGAAATGACAAGGTTGTCCAAATCTAGGTCCCTGTCAAATTTTGTCTTCATTCATATTGCATTTCTTTTTTTAATCCAAAAAACTAATTTCACTGTTGAAATATTACCCTGTCCTTCAGTTATTTGATATATCAAACTGAAATTGCTGATCCAGACACCCAAAGATTTGGAAATGAAAGTAATAAAGAATCTTAGGGATGCCCAAACTTTTTTATATGACTGTAATTACCAAATTGTTGCACAGAGTGGTATAACGCTTAAAGGAAATGAGACCTAACATTAACAAAAAAATCTTATTATTGCGAAACAGACTGACAGTGGCCAACACTGACGGTCCATAAGCTGGAAAAGGGGAAAGAACATATTTTCCTGATTAACCAGCCTTGACCAGCAGCCCTTCATAGGATTTCTGATAGACAAGTCAAAAGTAGAAAGACTACTCCCAGGGAGTTTCAGGAAGAAAATATCAGGTATAGTTTCTCCCACAAAACCAACAAGTAAGTGGGAGAAAACAGCCTGGTTAGATGAAACCAAATGAATAAATGAACTCTTTGGACATCATTGCACTCATAGTTTGACTTGGCCCTGGTGTGGAGCTTGGCAGGTGGATTCTTCTTTATGAACAGAATTATATCATTTTCAGCACGTATCTATGTCAATGAGAACTTCGGTTGAACTATGTTGGAGCCCTTAAACTCATTTAAATCCAATAAAATCTGACTGCATTCAGTTATTTAACTGAATGGAGACCCAGTGTTTTTGTAATTTTAATGTTTTATTGTTTAATAATCTTAAAAGATGAAACTGAACTATATTTAATCTTATGCGTTTTTCCATTGATACACTTCCCAACAGCTACGCACCATATGGGGAGGGGGCGGGGGGAAACAAAACAAAAAACAACGCGCACGTTGCAAAACTCAGAAACCGGAGAACAGGGACATAGAATGGAACGACAAACTAGATGTGAATCATAAAAACAGAGAATCCAACGGTGAATAGTGAAAAATCAATATGAGTGGCGAATCAACACATGATGTTTAGGCGGCGCAGCAGGTGAATAGCAGGTGGTGAGCGTCAGTAAGCGATGAAAGAAACTAAAGAGGACATAATAAACCAAGAGAGGATAATGCTAATCAAAGAAAACTAAATGGAAATGAATGAAGAACAAAATGCAAAAATAAACTAAGAAACTAAATTAAATACAGAGGAATAAGCTGGTATAGTAAGACCTTTCGAGCAATAATTAATACAAAGGACTATACGGCAAGAATAAACAACAACAACAAAAAAAGATATAATCCATGTTCCTGTCTCTTATTTGGCATTAAAAGGATCTGGAACTTTTGTCTTTCCACTGAAAGCTCTGTTCCACAGTTATGCCATATCGGTGAAGTTTTATGGACGTATTTCTGATGTCCCATTCTCCTGAATGCAGCATAGAGCTGCTCCACCAGAAACTCACAGAAACAATGAAGAGAAGAAGAGTTATGATTAATATAGTTGCACTTATATCCATGTTTTAATGTTGCAGAGCACTGTTGTTTTGGAAATAGATCAAAGTTTAAACTGGCATTGTTGTACATCTTTTATCTGGTCATTTCGTGCAAGATTTAGCAACTAAAATCAGAAAATTGCACAGAACAGGAATATTTTTTTCCACTCTGATTGGCTGCTGTTAGGCCTACCGATTTTAAGTTGAATGTTCATTGCATTTTTCGTAGACGCCTGTAAAATAATTTCTATTCACATGGCTGTTTGTTCTCTGGAAAATTACTTATGATGATAAATACAAAAACAAGCATAAAAATCAAAACATCAACAATAGTGATAGTAATATTAATAATAAAATAATATTCAGTGCAAAGTAACCTACAGTTTGTTTGGTGGGGGAACCTGGATAATGGACAGGGGGGTGCTGGCCCAAAAAAATTAGAGAAACACTGTGTTAGGTCTTTTGATAAGCAATATGTGAATGAAAGCGAGTTGTATTTCTAATTATGGTGTATGTTTTGAAATAAATGCATTTCAGAAAATCATTGCCTCTTTATTAAATGTTTATTTTCCAAAGAACTCTTAAAAGTTCAAAACAATAAAATGCCTATTTAATATTAACTACAAATAACTCTTATGAAGTTAAAAAATACTCTGGGAGAGTTAATATTTAAGATCTAACACCGGGTCAGTGCTGCTTCGTGTTAAATTACTAACTCCAGCAGATTGGATATTTGACACTTGATTAGAGTTAAGGTCCTGACTCTTCAAATAGAGTTAAATTAAAACTTTCTGGTGTGGAATAAGCTGGTATAGGCACTTTAAAAGTGTTGAAATCAAATCTAACTGAGTTCATTTGTCATGTTCTGCAATAACTACTCATTTCATGAGTAATACACATACAGGTAAAAGAACATCTAAGTAAACTCTTTAAATTGAACATTTTATTACTTAAAATGCAATAACATATTGAACCTCCATTTCAGTTTCATATCTGTATTACAGCAAATATAAATAAAAAAAAATAAGGCAAAATAGTAAATACTGCCTTTTATACAATATATTTTAAGTCTAAGGTGTAACAAATTTCTTGCTTTTTTCTAAAGTGCAAACACAGAAGAGGGAAAAAAATACATTAGCTTTAAATAGAAAAATTAAGGCAAAATAGAAAACACTGCCTTGTATACATTCTACTTACAAGTTTCAAGTCTGAGGTAGAACAACTTTCTTGCTTTTTTCTTAACTGCAATAACAGAAAAGAAATAAAAAAGGAATTAATAGAAAACATTAAAGCAAAAATAGTAAACACTGCCTTTATAAAAACAACTTGAACCTCAACAAAATCAACTTGGATGTTCTCCAGGATAGAATAAAAAATTCTCTGTTTTAAATCCAACATATACTGAATGTTATTCTTCAATATGCATTTCTTAAATGTCCCAACACACAACTGCGCATGTGTTTAACTGTTAAAGAAGCCTTAAAGAAGACTATGGTTGCTTTGAAGGAAAGTGAGCATGTTGACATGTTGTAAACTGAGGCTTGCCCTGCGCTTCGATACGATGTTTCCTGCTGCGGAAAAAAAACGTTCTGATGTTGCTGGGATACGCAAGTTTTGACAGTGTTGGGTACCGTGCTGCATTTGATTTACACCATAGAAGTAGGTTCTCCCTCGTGGACAGTGCTTGCTCTCCAAAGTACATCAAGACCTCCTTTTGAACAGCTTGGTTCAAATGCTGTTCCTCATCCTCCTCATCCTTTGTGCTGGATTTAGAAGAACACAGTAGATTGCTGATGAATGAGGTAGTGCTCTCCTGATGCTTTACAGGCTTGTCTTGGGCGTCACTGGAGACCTCATTTTCACCTGAATTTTTCTGTCTTATTTTCTTTTTGACATCAAAGACCATTGTTTGAACCATGCTTTGGTTCTTACAGGCTTCATCTGGGGGCAGGAATTTAAGTTTCTTAAATCTGGGATCTAATGAGTAATACACATACACGTAAAAGAACATCTAAGTAAACTCTTTAAATTGAACATTTTATTACTTAAAAGTAGTACAGCAGTAAGTAAGACAGTGTTTGAAGATTGAGGCTGACACATAAATAGTCTTTTCCATCTTGCTGTGATCTGTGCCATCACTTCAGCTTGGTATGACTGAGCTGGTGCAGTCTCAAGAACTTGGGCCTGTATGGACTTCTTGAGGCTTTGCACAAGTTGTGGAAGTGCAGAAAGAGTAACGTAGTCTTGCCTACTAAGAAACACCGTTGCTTCTTCAAATGGCTCAAGAGCCTTGCTTACCTCCTCAATAATATTCAACTGCTCTGGCTTAAGATCAAGGTAGTGTTTTCCTCGTGGTGTCAATGCTGAGTCAGATAGTGCAGCAGTTATCTGCTATCTTTGCTCCAGCAGCTTGGACAGCATGTGGGAAGTACTGTTCCAATGAGTGCTTACATCTTGTATGAGCATGTGTGATGCTGTGCCCATTTGCTGTTGCTTACCCTTCTGTTTTGTGCAAGCCAGTTCACTTTTTTTTTTATGTTCAACAAGACATCTTGCAGCTGCCACACATTTTGAGATGCTCTGGTTGCTCTTCAGAGCATTCTGTACCACCAAGTTCAGGGTGTGCCCTGCACATCGCACAGATGCCCACTTATGCTTTTCTGCCAAAATCTTCACTGCTGCTACAACATTGGCAGCATTATCATGGATGACAGCTTTGACTTTTTCAGGTGGAACATCAAACTTTGCAATAACATCCTCAACCACTCTGCAATGTTTGCTGCTGTGTGTCTTTCTTCCAGCGGCATTGTTGTCAGGGTGTGGGACTTCATTTTCCAGTCCTCTCCAAGAAAGTGGCATGTCACTCCAAGATATGCCTCTGTGGCAACACTTGTCCAAATGTCTGTTGTGAGAGCAATGCTGTCCATCTCTTTTAGTATGTTTTTCAATTTGTCTTTGATTTCTTCATACTTTTTATCCACCATTTTTACAAAGTAGGTTCTGGAAGGAAGGACATAATTTGGATTGAAGGTGGAGATCATCTTCTGGAATCCTTCCACCACGGACAGCAGTCGCATGTCTGTGATGATCATATTTAAAATGCTGTTTGTGAACTCACCTGCTTGAACAACCGAACATCCTGGAACCTTTTGGACGAAGCTGTCCAACGTATGACTCTTCGGTTCACTGAAAAGAAGCACGATATAATGATTATTTGTTTGTTCCTTGTTATGACTTAATAAATATATTTCAAGTGTACATATTTGGATATTATAACATTTCATATTATTAAGGGGCAATCTGCACTGACAACTCACCTCAATCATAGCAGCTTTAGTATGTCAGTTGTATTTTATTTATGGATTTAAAGCTTTTATTTATATGAGGTTTGAGGATGCCTTAATTAAAAGCATTATTTTTAACCATTACAGAAAAATCTAAATGCAGTAAAATGATTTTTATGGATTGGAAAACAGAATGTAATCTAGATGTTGGGATAAAAATAAACTTTTACTCAAAATGTAAAAGTTTGAGTTTGTACATAGAGTTCTGCAGGCTTAACTAGTCATGGTAAATGGCAAAAATATTGCTATTTTTATTAAGACTGTTATTATTTATTCTTGATTGCTTAGGTATAAACAAATATAGAATTACTACAAAATATCAAAGTTTTCTAATTCACACAGAACAGTAGCGAGAAGAAAAAAAAATCCTAACTATTCAACCTAAATATCTAATTTAAATCAGGATGGAAGGACGGCAATAAATAAAAGCATTTCAGTTTATGCCTTTAATCTGTTGCTGCGGATTTTTATTAACAAACTTACATTAAGTCCTGCATAATTTCTCCCCCACTCCCTCACTCACACAATTTACAGACAACACTCGGCTAAGTAATCGCTATGTTTAGGCGGTAGATGTAACGCTGTTGTGATACGCCAGTTCTGCTTTGCAGTGGATGCATTGCGCTATGTTGTCTTTTCTGTTTAGCCTAAAATGTTCCCAAACTTTTGACATTTTTTGTCGCTTTCGGGGTTCTCCTTCTGAGTATTCTCCGTTTCCCTCCATAGCTACAAACTTAGCACATGTGCTCCAGGCGCTAACGGAAGTGGTAGCGTTGTGCAACACAAAAACCTTCTGGCTAGACCACAGTGTGTTGCATATTTAACAGCATTATTTCTTACAATAAATTTAGGGAGGCTTCGAGGCAGATAAATTTTCCTCTGGGATTTTTTGTAATCGAGGTACTTGAATTACTCGAGGAATCGTTTCAGCCCTAACAACGTGTGCAGTGACACTTCTACTACAAAACTTCATTATGACAGCTGTACACTCTTTTATATATGAGACCCCAAATGTGCTGCCTGATTGAGACCTGGCCACACATACTCCATGCTGTGATCGGAGACAAAAACGTACACTTATTTTATACTAACTTGAAGGTGGTGAATATTTATTCAGCCACTAATTTTATGTTGCATAGTTTTATTTGTCATTATTTAGTATAAATCAGTATTCACTTTGACATTAAATGTTTTTCTTGTAATTTTTTTTATGAAGCAATTTGTATTTGTTCAGTTTTCTGCAAAGAAGCTTTACTGTGTATTAGAAAAAAATATATAGTTATGAGAATCTCTCATTTTTTCCTTGTAATTTCTGTCAGAATGATTAATTTGTTAAAGCGTTAAATAGGGTGAAACGTCACAGAGTCAAACATTGAGATATGTTTCACAGTCTTAATGTTTTTTTTTTAAATCAGATGAGGTGTTCAGAGATCTATCCACATCATCTCCTATGGGGTTTGCATTGGACATCAGGTTTTTTGTGCCTGTATTAAGCTTCACTCCATTCATGTGTAATAATTCATTATTCCCTTGAATTAGTCATGAAACCGTGGTGCCATCTTCACAATGTTTCCTTGTGTTAATCAACAGCTGCATGCTAACATTGTGAGCAATACACAACATGATAGACAACCAGTGCGCATCACGGCTGTTTTTTTTTCTTTTTTCTTTTCAATCATAAGCTGTTGTTGTTACATTCTCGTCCAGGAGGTGTGAGTGCTGCAAGTCAGTGAGTATACTGTACTGTTTGATTACTAGGATCAGTTGGAATGTATGCATAATTTAATTAAATTGTTTTGTAAAGTTATCTTTGAGACATTTGTTGTGAATCGGCGCTATATAACTTAATGGAATTGGATTGGTCTCTCAGTAAGGACATTCAGAATATGGAGACAACTGTAGAGTTTAGGTCAAAACGAACTTCCTCCATTGGTCTACTAAACATTCAATTGACTACAGTGATTGACAAACTTGTACCATTCTACCTGTACAGGGAGGTGGGTTCTGATATGTGGTTTGACAAGCTGCTCAAAACATTTCGTTGTTATGAGAGTTTGCAGTGGGGCTGTAGGCATTCAGCGGGACACAGCAGATGTTTTCCTTCCTGTATAGGTGTAGAGGTTTTATAGGACTGATACTATTATGAAAGCAATGTTGATGATCAGTGTCAGTTTTATTTACTTTGCAGCAGTTGACAAGAGGTTATATATTGATTTGTAGTGATTTGGAAGTTTTCACTTAGATTCTATTGAGCTTAACGGCAAGACTTTCCTTTCAAGGAAAATTAACCCTAATGGTCGGTATTCGACTGTTTATGACATTATAAGTGAAGTTTATGTATAATGCGCTTTTCGAAGACATAAAATCGCAAGTCGCTGTACTACAAAACATTACAATAAACACATTAAATCATAACATAAAATCCTGTGAAAGTAAAACCGTTTTCAGTTGGCTTTTAAAAATCCTCCATATAGTCAACAAAACAAAGCTGCAGTCTTAGAGCCACTGACTGAAATGCTCTGTCCCCTTTAGTTTTCAGCCACGTACATGAAACAACCAAGAGATTCATGTGTCTGGAAACAAAGGCCACGAGCAGCAGAGTATTTAGTTAGAAGCTGGAAGCCAGTTTTGGCCAGATCATCGGAGCTGTCATTTGCACTGATGACGTAACATGGTGGTGTTGTCATATTTTAAGAATCAAGATGCTTGGCGAGAAGTTGTCAGGTTGCTAAGCATTCCATCTATAGGAGTGTGTAAGAAAAGTCTGGTTAAGAGCTTTCTAACCTTAATAGTTTGTAGAACATTTTTATGTTATTCATGATGATATGATATTTGATTGTAAAAATACCCCATAATTATCTGAAAGACTACAACTTCAAATGTGCAAAAAACACCGTCAAATCAGCTTGTAACCAAACATGAACTATCCTGGTGGTGCTCTTGACTGCAATTATACCACCATGATCACTTGAGGAAATGAGAATCCTGCACATTTGGAGGCAATCTTTGTGAGAGACACAAAATAAGGCACATTAGTACTCCGAGAGAGCAATCGCTTAGGATGGAGAATGGCTTAGACAGAGGAATTGGTGCATAGAGGGTGACAGAGTTAAAGGGGTTGGGTGTGGAAGAGGTAATGGGAGGGAGGCTAAGAGTGAAGAGGAGAGTTGTTAGAATGAGTGGAGAGCTGTGCTGTAGGTAGAGCCACTAGACGAGATAAAGAAGAAATCATTCAGTCAATCAGTCCAGGCCCTGGTGCAATCGTCAGATCTCATCTGTTTTCAAGAGCAATTCTACCCTTTATTGAGCTGTTGTGTCTAAAACAGGGGAGACTGTAGTGGGGAAAATTAACCCATGTATTGCCACCTCCATGTTCACTGGAGCTAGAAATGAGAAATGATAATGAAGAAAAGTCAATCTTATCTTGGTTTGGCTCCTGTGTGATCACTTGGAATATTTTTTTGGCTGTAGATGCTTAATGATGCTGAGGTTATTCCTATTGCATGACGGTCATGTTAAATAGATTGCCATTTTGTTGTTATGTCCAAGCACATAATACAATACTGAATAACGTATTTCAGGCTTTGCTGTGTTTTTCTGACTAATGTTCCAGTCCCTTTTGAACCTTTATTTAAAGACATACAGCTTTAAGTCAAGTGTAGGTAAAGCTTTTTATAACTTACTATACATTCCACAAATGTCTTTCTGTTTCCCAGATGTCAGCCGAAAGGTCAGTGGTGAAATGGCCAAGCCTGCCTACGGTTGCCAGGTGATCATTCAGTCGGAGAAGGAGAAACAAATGATGAAAATCTACCGGCGAGAAGAAAAGAAAGAGAAAAAGAGAGCCAAAGGAAGTGAGGATGGTGACTTCTCAGAAGCTGTCATGACCTTTGACCCAAAAGAGATGAGAGCTCAGCGGTACATCACTTCCAAACTTTTTCTCTCCCTTTTGTGTTGTCTTTGTCTTAAATCCGTCCATCTCTGCTTTCACTCCAAGGAGTCGGCAAAAAATAAGACAAGATTATATATTTTTCATGGCACAACTTCAGCGTTACAAAAATCCAACTAAGAAAACAGTAAAAAGCAACATTACAGTGACTCTGCAGCTTGTCACATGTCCTTTCCTGTGGAAGATTATCTTGAACGTTTAATTTCAATGGATGACGAAAAGGAGCAGTGATCTCTTTACTTACTTATTCTAGTTAAATTCAGTGCAATGTAAAGGAATATTAGTGGAGAGGTAAGCCTCAGATGCCTCTTGTATGTGTCTTTTTATTAATCATCCATTGACGGGAGTATTTATTTTTGAATAATGGATGGAAGGGTTATATTTAGAAACATGAAGCCATTTTAGCATTTTTTGTATCTGTGGAATATTTTAAGGAGGTTATGTATAATACTTATGAGTATTTTGCAATAAACTTCATTGAGAACTTTCAGACCACCAAAGCTAATTTTTACTCAGATTGGGTGTAAACATTTGCACTAGGATGGGGAGTCATTAAAGTGGAATTGCTGCCAAGTCTCTGGTTCTGTGGTGCATGCTATTTCTGCACAAGTACTATAAAACAAAAATCTACTCCAGAGACATTTTGTATACGTTTCATACAAATGGAACAGAAATAATGAATTGATAGTGAATCTGGCACTGGAAGCAGTGCAACTTAGGAGGAAAATACTTCAGTTGTTTCCAGAGCTAAGCCTTCTCTTTCTATCCTCAGACTCTAGAAAAAGAAGGCAATATAATTCCCTAAGCAAGAACCAAAATATCACAATTTTGACAGCAGAGAAGAGAAGATGCACATTGGTCCTCAATACATATGACCATCACAAGAAAGCCACACAGATGATACTGTTCGAACAGTACCATCCGAATTTAACAAGCACTTACAAGAAGGTGGCCACAGAATTAAAAAAGAATTAATTAAGTTTGCTACCATAGATGATCCCATGGTGAAGCTATTTTATGCATATTCTTCTGTATTCCAGTGATACACAAGTAAGATGTTCAACTGAGACCCATCAGAACCATAAGCTAACCAAACATGAACATGCAGCTTGTAATGTATTTCAGTGTGGATCCAGTTAATCACATACATAAACAAAGTTGCTCTTCTCCTTCTCAGACTTGGCATGTAATTTTCAAAGTCGTAACACCTAATTGCTGGTGTTTTGGTACCAGTTATTAGGATACTGTCTCCATTGCACTACACACAGCCCTGACACATATGCAGCATCCTGACACTTATGTTAGGATGAGATTCATTGACTTCAATTCAGCATCTTACCCCATCATTAAAGGGACACTGACAGTGAAGCGCCATGATCTGGGACTTTTGACAACAACATGCCCTTAGATCTTTATCACTAACCGGCCTCAGGTGGTGAGAATAGGGGACCAAACGTCATCCACTCTGGTCCTCAATACAGGCACACTGCAGGGCTGTGTGTTTAGTCCGGTTCTTTTTACACTGTTCACTTACGACTGTGTTACCGTCCACTCTTCTAATAGGGTTCTAAAGTTTACAGATCATTCCACCATAGCGGGTGTCATAACAAACAGCAATGAGACTCTGTACAGAGAAGAGATCTAGAACCTGTCTCAGTGGTGTTCAGTTCAACCTAGTGCTCAACACCAGCAAGACCAAGGAGGTCATAGTGGACAGTGCACAGGTGGATGCGCTGTCCAGGAGGACAGTGCGCCCACCTATTAGAATACAAAAGGACATAGTGGAGAGCTTAGACAACATCAAATTCCTGGGCATCCACATCACCTCGAATCTAACCTGGTCATTGAATACTTCTTTTCAGACTAGGAAGGCCCAACAAAGAATCTTCTTCCTCAGGAAATTGAAAAGGCTGGACTCCCTGCTCAGTTGCTCAAGAACTTCTACAGAGCTGTGATTGAGAGCATCCTCTGCCTCAGTATGACTGTCTCTGTATGGCAACTGCACAATCGAGGACAAAAAGGACTTGGCCCGGGTGGTGAAAACTGCCCAATGGATTGTAGGGAGTCAGTTACCGAACCGGGATCTAATATATACTGGCAGACTGCAAAGAAGGCCCGTTGTATTGCCACTGATCCTACCCACTCAGGACACAAACTGTTTGTAGCGCTACTGTCAGGGAGACGGTACAGATACATAAAGTGCACAACCACGCCGATAGAGAACAGCTTTTTCCCAAAAGCTGTGAAATCTGTCTGTCCACCTTCCATTCTCTCTGGCACATGCAGAAACACCCACATCCTTATGCTGTTCTCTATGGACTGAATAACACTTTATTTACTTATTTATCACTGAGGGTAATACTCCAATTTCGTTATGTTCTAGAAACATAATGAGAAATAAAAATGTCTTATGCCAAGTATTTTCAATCTTAGGTTTTTAATAGTTCTTTTTGTTGTCCTGTTCCAATGTGTAGTGTAAAATTATAACTTTTTACCCCATCTTTCTCTTACAGAGAACATGCCCTGCTGAACGCACGTTATGAACCTCTCCTAACCAGGGAAAGAGTTTATGAAAGAATCCGTTATCCAAATGTATATGACAGCTATGCTGAAGCAACAAAAGCACCTGCATTTGTTGGAGGAGCCAGGGTAAGGTTTGTGGTTTTCAAAAAAATTGGAACTATTGCTTTGTTTCCTTTGAGGGTTAGTTAGAATTTTTTGAAAATTGTTTCTGTGAAGTTATTAATATTAGTTCCTTTATCTCAAGTAATTCATATAAGTATTAACTTTTTGAAAAATTAATATATCCTAAAAAAGGCGAACACTAATAATCTAGTCAGACATTTAGACAATTTTTATGTGACTATAGCAGTTTAAAAAAACCCAAAATAAAAATCTTCGCAATGTCTCCAATTCTCCAAGAGGTTGTTACGTTTGGTGGTGGGTTCTTTTTAGCGTTGTTACTTGCACTACTAAAGTGCTAGGGCATTCTACAAAGGGCCCACTCTGTTTTTGTTTAAAAAAATGTTAGATCAGTAAGACTAAGTAATTACACTCACCGGCCATTTTATTAGGTACACCTTGCAAAAGTGGTTTGGACCCCCTTTTGCCTTCAGAACTGTCTTAATCCTTCGTGGCATGGATTCAACAAGGTACTGGAAATATTTCTCAGAGAGTCCATATTGACATGATAGCATCAGGCAGTTTCTGCAGATTTGTAGGCTGAACATCCATGAAGCAAATCTCACATTCCACCACATCCCAAAGGTTCTGTATTGGATTGAGATCTGGTGATTATGGAGGCCATTCGAGTACAGTGAACTTATTGTCGTGTTCAAGAAACCAGTCTGAGATGATTCACGCTTTATGACATGGGGTGTTATCCTGCTTAAAGTAGCCATCAGGAGATAAGTACACTGTGGTCATAAAGACATGGTCAGTAACAATACTAAGGTATAGAGCTGAACGATTCCTGCAATGATTTGAGTACCTCAATTATTAAAGTTCTTCAAGAAAAATTTATCTGCCTCAAATTATATAAATTTTATTTTATGTTTTTATTTAGCCGGCCGGGTTATTATTTGCGTTGCACAGCGCTCACACATCCGCCTATGAGTCATTGGAGATATGTGGAAACAGCATGAATGTTTATTCAGCATTTCGTACAAGGAATATCAACAGAAATGATACTGAAAGGAACTGGAGCGAAACTGGTACCGCAGTTGATAAACCGGGTAACTTTTCAGCTGTCATTAACCTGACATAATATAGTTATAACGATAAGTCTGTTCATTCAGTCAGGGCTTGACTCTGACACTAGCTCACTTAAAATGAGTCCACAAATTATTGCTATTGCTTCTACATCGTCATCCATGTTTGTTTACTCTAAATTCACATATGGTATGTTGAGGTTTTATGGGATTTTCTTCTGGAATCGAGATGTTCGTGAGTGAAGTCGGTTCACACACAAACATCACAAGAGTGTGTGGTGTGTGGCTCCTGCCGTGTGGCTGGACAAAAAGGCCGGAGCCACACACCACACACGAATTGATTGAACCTGTTGTACTTTTATCAGCTCGTGTGTAGTCACAGAAGTTTAGAAAATCAGCTGACAATTCTAAAATCATGCCGTGTGAACCAGACTCAAGACTCGAGCTTTGCTCCTCTCGTCTCGTCTCAACCACTGCCCTAACGCTCTCTGACTCTGGTCGCAATGGTACAATTTAAACATTCCTTCAAAATAAGAAGGAATGCCACAAAAACGGACATTTACTTTGATGAAAAATTTAACAAATGATAATGACAAATGAATCGGAGCCCTGAGCTTGTTTCTCTGCAACGAGACGATCCTATCTGGGAGCGATGAGAGACAATGACACCCGAAGTCTGTTGCTTTTGCACAGGGTGCTTGATCTCTACGTGGCGAAGCAGTATGAAGACTTCATTGCCTCATTATCAAGCACCGGCTCATTTCATGCAGAGCGGACTTGGAATGTGGGAGTCACCTACTGGGATAAATCCATTCTCCTGTCTTTTCGCTGGGCCTTTCCCTCTTCGTAAAGAAACTTTCCAAAGACATCTGATCTGTTTCCTACTCATTTTACTGCTTGTGGACTCAATGTTGCCGCTCAAGACGTAACCAAGGGAACCTGTTAAAGGATTTTCAAAATAGAAAATCCTCCAGACTTGGATAATACATAAAACGGAAATATTTAATTATTTCTTGTGCGGCCCGGTACCAATTGGTCTACGGACTGGTACCGGTCCATGGCCCGGGGGGGTGGTGTGTTGTTGCGCAATGCCATTCCCCACCCCCTCCTTCTCTCTCTACTCGCTCACTCTCTACTTCCTCTTCTGAGAGGGGAAACGCGCTACCAGCTCTTCGTCTAACAGGTAAATTGAGTATCCTAAATCTGCTGGGACTCATCCTGTCCAGAACTGCAGTAAACTCTGTTTAAGCTGGCTATGAGAAAGACAAGCCTGGTTTCTGACGACCTCCATCCAGATGCTCCACCCTTCTTCCCCCTGTGAATTAGCCAGACTGAACAGTCTACAGCCAACTAGTTTCACAGAGCACACCTGTTAACGGTCGCTTCTTCTCTGTACTACAACGTGCAGTTGTTACTGAACCAGGTTGGTTTTAGTGACTCGGGCGAGTCCCAAAGATGTTGTTTACATATAGTTTTGGGCTAAAAGCAACCTATAAAACATTCCACCTTTTACTCTCTAGAATCGACATCATAGCTATTTTACAACCATCAAAGAACTTTGATGTGTGGACATTCATTAATTGAATGTCCACAACATCTTCTAGATTTTGTTTATGCTAAATATTTTATTAGTAAAGCAATTTTGCAAGGGTCAGTACAGCTTAATTCAATAGCAGAATAATCAAATAAGTAAAATCAATCATCTAGGGTATCTATCCCTAATGTGACACTGAGAACTACAAAGGGAACCTTTGACAGAGACGGACGGAGTTTGGCATTTTGAACCCCAGAACTGGCCTGATGATGCAGAAGGTGCTGCAGCAGGAAGAGGCTCACAGCGCTGATCGATGAGCGCAGGCGTCCCTGCAGGTCTGATGAGCTTTCGCCTTTGCTTGGATGGTGAGGTCACACGGGTCTTGGGTGCTGGCAGGAAGAGTACTGACTTAGAGTGTTAGGCCTCAGGTCTTACGGTGATTTCCTCATATGTGTAGCGGTTCTCAGCTTCTTGTCTTACGGCTATAAAGCCCACTTCACCTTGTCTCACAACCTTTCTGGTCCGTTGAGATGTAGATGAGCTGACCTCTCGGAAGGAAAGCACCAGTTCTTCTTCTTTGCCTTTGTTCTTTGTCTTTATCTTCATCTTTGCCTAGGTCTTTGTCTTTGGGGTCTGAACCCAGCTGATGAGAGAAGTGCGATTTGAAGCCACATGTTGCGGGGCTGACAGGTTGGTCCCCATGTGCCGGACAGTCTTCGGCTCTGTGGCCCCGGCTCTTCTTCAGCTGCAGAGTTCTTTGTCCATCTCGATCTTGACCCAAAGCTGCCCGGAGGATCCAACCAAATGTTCCTGCTTTGCACTCACCTTTTATAGGGTTTGTCCACCCTTTTGATGCATTTGCATTGGCTAAAGCTGCTTGGACAGATGACCTCATACCCATCACTGTCTTAGAGACACAATGTCTGTGCTAATGTCCCTGGGTTGCTCAACAGTTGCCTGCACAACCTTTTCTTTCGAAAAGTTTAAGTTGGTCAACAATCTGTTCCCAAATAAGGCCTTGGTCATCTCTGCTCTCCTGTCAGTTCCTCTTTTCCCCTGACCTTTGACCAACCATCTTTACTTGTTTTACTTGTAAGTTTTCCCACAAGTGTAAGTATTCTTACAAGTAAATTAATATTAATATAAGTATTTTACTTTGGATCTTATTCAGTTACTCAAAATGTTTAGATTTCATTCTTTAAAACTTTTATGCTTTGAAATAAGGAATAGTCTCAACTGTTTTTATAAATCTGCAAGCTGGAAACTTACTTCCTCCTTTTCCAGGAAGCTCTTCCTGTTTCATGACACTCTCTCTGTCTGACTATGATTTCTTATGATTAGATAAAAAAAGAAAAGGAAGTAGAATTAAAGCAATGCTTGCAAGAGGCAAAAACAACACACACAACCAGACTGATTTTATTGAAGTTTAAGTCCACTGTTGGGTCTTGACGTTACTTGTGTGATTAATTTTAAAGGTAACTTTATTTATTGTTACTGTTAAACTAAAATCTCCAGCATGGGGAAGAGGGATGATCTAGGGTTTTCTTGACAGGTGACTGACTTAAATCACCTTTCTTCCCAATTTTGTTGCTTGGTTTGAACTGCAGCAGATTGTCTTGGCCATGACTACATGCCTGAATGCATCGAGTTGCTGCCATGTTATTAACTGATTTACAGTTGCATTAATGAGCAGTTGGACAGGTGTACCTAATAAAGTGGCCAGTGAGTGTATATAGAAAGGGAAACCATTTTTTTTTGTTTGCTTTGAAAAAGCAATAAAAAAATATAATTCATTTAACATACATAGATTTTTTTGCATTTCAGTTAAATCCTAATTAAGAAATCAGGCATTGGCTTTGTCTTAAAAGTTACGTAACCCTCATCACATTCAAAGCCTACCTAAAGCACTAGTAGACTGGGCAGCTGCTTAGGCCCCCCCAGACCTTACGGGGCCTCATAAATGAATAAATATTAAAACAGACCACATATAAAGAATTTCAACATTTGTTTATTGATTTAATGTTACCAGCAAAATAAAGTAGAAGCCTTAAATAGTTTACATTTAAATTTAAAATTGAAAGAAGCTGACAAGTTTACTTTGTAAAAGTGCAAAAAATAAATCTTCATAATTTTATTGTTGTGTCACCATAACTGCAATCTATGAGTTTAATCTTTGTGTTATGGAGGCCTTCAATAATATTGTGCTCAAGGCCCCATAAAATCTTATCTGAGGCCTGATCACATTAAAAGTAAAATAGATTAAAGAAAAAATACCTAAAATGGACACTAAGTATTTGTATGCTTAACAAAAAATACTTGCAGTGCAGTATTTATATTTGCAAGCAGCGATGGCCTAGTTATTTTGAAAAAGTAACTTTAATCAGATTACTGATTACTCCTTGAAAAAGTAACTTAGATTACTGATTATTTGTTTTGGAAAGTAACCAAGTTACATTACAAGTCACTTTTTAGTTACTTTCAACAGCTGTTCTCAGTAATGTTCTGCCACCTGTGAAAACTATGTTATAATATCAACAATGCATCTCCGCCTATAAGGTTGAACTGAAGGGAAGATTGTTTAATGATTACAACAGTACAAAAAAAACTTTAGTGATTTTTGAGTGTTTTTTTCTGTGTTCCACTATTGTATAAGTAGGATTTTAGAGTCTCCGCCCTCCCTGCCCCAGCCTCCAGGTTCTGTGTTACGGCCCTGTGTTTGCTGTCAGTGCAGCTCACAGCGATCCTCCTGCGACTCCGCATCTCAGATGTCCCACTGCACAGATTTGCGACACTTATCTTAATGTCAATGATTATAATGGTGTTTAGTTGTGCAACTTTTCGGACACGTTCATTCGTGGCTGTTTTCACGTTTATTGCGCTGTTCATAATAGTCTCAATGTTTGCAATTTTCTGGAGCGCAACATGAAGCTCAACGTAATTCACAGGTAATATTTTAACTTGACATTAACAAAGACACAGCGGGACGGATCATCCGGGAAATGATGGACCGGGAGAGTCTGACTAAAACTAACTGGATGTCAGACTAATTCTGGGGCTTATGTCTGCTTATTTCAAAACCCAAATGAGCAACTTCATGTTCAAAAAAGCGCAGCCTGCGACTCATTAAATTTGCAACCGACTTTAGAAAAAGCAAGCCCAAAACTGCTTTTAATAATCGGACTGTTCGACAGAAACTCAAAATAGTTTCTGTTTTTCCAGCAACAAAATGTGCATCTCTTTCCTCCCTCTAGTTTACATTTCTGTCACGGCGATCAGCTGCTGCTATCACATTGAAACAGTGGTCACTCCCCAAGACACGTAGAGGAAATAAAATTCCATTTAAAAAGAAAATAGTAACACGCAGTAATGCAAAATGATATGTTTAAGTAACTTTAAAATACTGGATTTGAAATTGTAATGCTTTAGATTACTCATTACTGAAAAAAGCAGTCCGACATCAGTAACGCATTACAGAGTAATGTTACAGAGTGTTACTATTTGTTAAATCATACTTGGGATTTGCATTTAGCTTGTGCAAGCCAAGCAAGCAGTGTGGCTTTTAAACTAGTTGATGCCTAACTTGGTGCAGGATTCTCCGAAAATATGATGAACCGTATATAAATGCGAGTATAGATAGGAGTGCAGCGAAATGGCAACAGCGGGGTGAATATTGTTAACTCTAAACATGCAGACATGATCTGATGGTAGGGTCTATCAGTCAAAACAGAAGAGGACAGTGGTTGATTTTTAAAACTTTTGCTGAAGTAGATATAAATGTTGTATTAAAACATCTATCTCTCCTTGCGGTCATACTGCCTTAGTTTACTTGTCTCCCCGCTTGGATACACTGAGGGAAACCCTGATTCACAGAATATTTCTTAAAAATTACATTTTATGGTTGGATATGTTAATTTGTGGGAGACCTAAAGTATACAGCACGCATGCCTGTTTAAGGCCAATCTGATTTATAGATTTTCTTTTATTATTTATTTTCTTTTGTTCTTTGTTAAATTTTGTCACTCTTAATGCATTCCATAAAAACCAGTAGATGTCCTGTGGATCCTGGGATGTACTTACTTCAGGATATTTTTTACTTTTCTTCATTCAGACCTTTGGTGAATAAATGTAAATAAAAAAAGAAAATTGTCCCTATCTAATATAGCAAGATCTTGTATCACAAGATTTTCTACATCCAGAGCTTTGCAAGTGTCAGCTTTAAACCCACTGTAATATTTCCACTATGGTCATTGTAATATCTGTGGGTAGTTAAAAATGCAACTGGAGATCAAAACCTCTTGAAGAGGGTAAGAGTAAAATGTCTATTGGAGAAAACTTCCACCAAGTCTGAACCTTATTTCACAACATAACTCACCTTAGTAATTTGTCATAATGACCATGTATTAAAGTTATAATTTTCTACACAGATGTTTATTTTCAACAAGAACCTGCAGAAAAAAAGCTTCAGGTAACAATGGTCAAGCTCATGTTGGAGTGAAGGAAAACTGATCTATTTTCTTTAAAGAAATTGATGTAGCTAGCTGCCTTGACATTAAATTAGAACAAATAAAACACTGATTAAAAATACTTTTTTTTATCATAAATCACATTATGTTTTGGTCAGGCCCTCTATGTAAGAACATCCTGGATTATCAGTGAAAATGTTGTTGAATGCTGTTCCAAACTTTTTTTTTTTTATTATTTCTCCTTGAGTTTCTAGGCCATTCTTTGGGTCTTTAGCATTTTGTTCTGTCTGTGACATTTAGCTGCTGTTGCCCGAGGGTATCCACAGAGAAAACAACAAGATATATGAAGAGGTGGAGATCCCATACAATGAGCCCATGCCTGTTGGCTTTGAGGAGAGACCAGTCTACATCTCTGAGCTGGATGAGGTAAGTTCATCTGTAATGCGATTTCGTTAAACAGTCTTTCAGAGTGAGAAGTACTTTTCTGGCATCACAGTATAAATTTCATGTCATTTCATTATTCTATAGCTAACAAATCCAAAGACATTTACAGCTTCAAAATTAAGAGGAAAATTAAGCAATTAAACAGCTGAAGCATGTGTGCATCATTCCAGAACAAAAATATATTTTTTAGCACGTTTGCTAATATTTCTATTTATAATTGTTAAGGTTCACCTAAAGAGGCAACTCTGGGATTACTTTTTAATTGAGCAGTAATTGAAATAATTAGTTTCAAGGCACCAAACAACTGAGATAAAAGGCATTCTGTGCCTCTTTAGGAAGGCTATTAATGCTTTTGTTATAAGGTAGTATAATTGTTAACTAGATGCATTATAGTATTAAAACTTGAACCCTGACAATCTTAGATTCTGTGAAAGTACTATGAAATCAACAAATACAAATAAAGCAAGAAAAATGATGTGCTGATAGCTGGCAGGGAAAGAACGAATCACTGAGATGATGACCTTACTGGCATATTGTTTTCTTTTTGAGGAGGGAGAATAGACCTTCAAGGAAACAATTTGAAGAGAAATCTGGCCAAGGTTTATAGGAATTGAACTGATCATTATATTAAATTTTACAGCATTGGTTTTAAATCAGTTGTTTTTTTCAACAAGAACAGCTTTACTGCTGCTTCAGCCTATATCTCTTGTTCTGTAGGCCATATTGTACTGACTCACCTGCTGCAGTTGATCACAAGAGAAAGTTTGAGATTGTCACAGGATCATATACTTGAGTTAAAACACAGTAGTTTAATCGAGTTGTAGTATTAACAATTTGAAGGGTAAAAGTATTAGATAAAATCTACCTTTTTGAGCTTTACATCATGTTATAATGGTATTTATCAAAAACATACATTGATTCTTTAATGCATGCTTCAGAAATTCTTTAATCTCCGTGGCAGCCATTCAGCGGTGCAAAACACGTGGGTAGGCAGATTGCTGCCTTCATGACGCAGCTCTTCCTTAGAAATACAGTTTGTGTAATACAGAGGTGTAAACACAAGTTACTGAGTAAGAGTAAATTGAAATATTTAGTACTTAGAAAATGCATGTTAAAATCTGAATATTCTTCTGAAAGTATGTAGCTGAAATCAGTTTAAACTACTAGCAGACACAGTACAGGGTACTCCCATTAACAGTACTAAAATGAATACAAAAATGTAGCAAAGAAAAGGTATTGGTTTAAAACCTTTAAAGAAACTGACTTACAGAAAGACGGTTAACCAAATACCCCTGGCCCTTAAAAGCAACACTTACTTTCCTACCTGGCCATCTTTGATTCAACACCTGCTCGTCTCCATCCTCATGTTCTGATCCTCTGTAGGAGTTGGAGAAATTGCTCTGTTCAGTAATGCCTACAAGCACATTACTGAACAGAGTAATGCGCTAACTCTGTTCAGTAATGTGCTGTCCTGCTTCAGCTGGAATCTGCTGGTCATACTAGAATAGGGATATTTTAATTTCATAACATAACATAGCAAAAGGCATATTACATATAATTTGAAATAAAACTAAATACAAGACACATACACACATACCACTAAAAAAGACAAATTATGTGAATATGCTACTTCGCTCTTTGATCTACCAGCTTGGTTTTTCATTGTGCATCTGGAAGGAAATATATATTCAAGAGTTACATTGCCTCCCCTGATCCACAGCACTGATTATGTGCTTGGTAAATAATCTGTTTATACAGTCACTTGATGTGTGGTGCAGGGTAATGTGGACCTAATAACACACTTCAGCTTCAATGCTAGATAATGTACGCATGGAGGTATTGCATAACAATTTTTAACACATATTTCCTCCAGATACATTTGATAGTTTCAACTTTTAATGTAACTTGATAAAAGTGCGCTGGTTAACGAATTTAACAAAAACACAGGCGAATATTACACAAGCCTAGTTTATGCACTTTACCTAGTGCTAACATTAGCTAGCACAATATGCTAATGGGGAAAAGATATATGACTGTCGTCATATAAGTTGTGTAAGATTTCTTCTTTGAAAAAAGGATGGACACTTTAGTAGCCATTAACGGTGTAATTTTGTGAAGATTACTTACCATTCACATTCTGCATCCCAAAACGAAGCAGCAAGTTCTGCAGTTCAGGACAGAGTGCTGATATAGCAGGGAGTCAGTCATCCGTTTTAGTCAGTGTTAACCAATAGGGACATGTCTTACATCGTTCATCTTTAGGCCCCGCCCCGGATGTTCATGTGAGATTCGCAAGCAAAAATTTGAGAAGCGCAACCAAAAAAAGTTTTTTAAACAATTTTTCTTTTGATAAAAGTTCCAAAAGTTTTGATCACAATTTTATTTTTTTTAATTTGAGATTAGGTCTTTTTGATTGAATAATTGTGAAACAAATTTAACTCCATAGTGAATGCTGCTTTTCCATGTTTGGGTCTGGTTCTGGGGATGCAGAGCAGACCAGAATCAGAAGACCTAAGAGGTCTGGAAGGTTAATACAATAACAGATCTTTAATGTGTTGTGGTGCTAAGCTGCCGAGTGATTTATAAACAAACAACAGTACTTTAAAGTCTATTCTCTCCATGGAGGGACTGTAGAAGTTGTGTGATGTCCTCTATCTTCCTGGTTTTAGTCAAAATGCGAGCAGCAGCGTTCTGGATCAGATGCAGAACGCTACATCTGATCAGCGTTCTGCTGATCAGACAATTAATTTTCATTTATGCAGACCTGTGAAGACACTGTTGCAGTAATCAATGCGACTGAAAATAAACACATTAATGAGTTTATTGTTGTTCTGATAATGCTATTGTTTTGATTTTTTATATATATGTCTATAGAAGAAGCAAAAATTATATAATAATCCCGAGTTATCCTTTGTCAAGTAACACAAGCCTTCCAATAAAAGGTCTTAAAATTGTTGGAGCAGTGCAACTGAAAGGTTTAGCAGTTTTGAAACTATAACCTTTTAAAATTGTTATGGAATTTTAGAATTTTCAATATCTGGATAAGGGTAAAAAAAAAAAAATA
>CAEGAE010074390.1:0-12442 GCA_903067095.1 Girardinus metallicus
TTTACATCATAAACATAAAAACAAAGTCATGCAACAGAATCAACAATCAAAACATTCATTAAATTCATAAATGATTACGTTTCAAATACAACTGTAAACAGGTGGGTTTTTAGTCGAGATTTAAAGGCGCTCAGTGTTTCAGCTGTTTTACAGTTTTCTGGAAGTTTGTTCCAGATTTGTGGTGCATAGAAACTGTTACCCAAAACTAACAAACAAAAAAATCTACATGGATTAACTAAAAATATTACTCTAGGCATGCAATTGTTTCCTCTAAGATGGTAGGAACATCTATTCTGTTTCCTTTGGAATGATCAAATAATAATAAATAAATCTAAATATATCTCTTTGTTTAATAATGTGATTTATTATTGTTTTTCTTCTTGCCTCTCAAAAACAATTTCTATTGAATGAACAGCACTGTCCTATTCAAAATATGGAAATAAATCTAAAGTAGCAAAATATAGTTGTGTTTTTTTTATTATCTGTAAATGACCCTGGATGGCATCCCAAGCTTTCTGCTAAGTCATGCACATCAGGTATTCAGTAACACTTCCCTGTGTGCCCAGATGACCTCTGCATGTTGATTTTAGTCTCTCAATTCAGATCTCAGAATGGAGTTCTGTTATCAATGCTCAGACTTTTCTTTTTGCCATACCATCATCTATCCAGCTCCTTCTTTGCTGCAGTTTCACTTCTCTCTATTGTCATTTAACTTTCACCATCTGGTTTTGCAAGGCACTGTTAACATCGACATGTAATTTGGCCAAAAGATTTCCGTTTCTATTCTCTTCCCTGAGTTTTACAACCTACATTTACATCCAATTGTCATGCATATTTTGAGCGAACTTCTAAAATGCTGTGAGAAAGAAAAAAAAGGGAAGTAGATGTGCTTCCATCTATTGGTTTGGAGCAAATTAACCAGGCTGCGTACAGCATAACTTTGTAAGATGTTTACACTATCCATGGTTGTCATAAACAAGATGTAGAGGTTTCCAACTAACATGGACCTCACATCACATTCTCAGTGAAATGAAGAGTCCTCCTCTCAGAGATAGAGCTTTGGACTTTGACATTTTCATGAGTTTTGTGCCTCTGGTAAGGCACAGATCCAGTGGATGAGAAGGTTCACTAATGTCAGAACTTGTATAGAAAATATGTTTCCATTTTCCCTTTAGCTCCTCTGGTTTTTCCAAAAAAAAGAAAGAAACAAGAGGCAACCTCATGCAAGCTTATATGTATTTTTTTTTTAAATTGAAGAAGTTATTTAGAATTTTGCCTTTTCCATCAACCTTTTCTAACATGATATTTCAAAATGCACGTAAAAAAAAGTTGATGGAAACAAGCCTACAGTCTCTCTATTCCAACCTACTAATTACACTCTAAGCAAGCTGACAAGTTCACATCCTCTTGAAAGCCAGGATATTGCACTGACCAGGAAGTGAGAATATATAGGTAGGTGTAGATAGGAATTGCCTTGGTTCCATAACATAGCCATATAATATGGCTGTCCTAAAAGTTCCTCAATCAGAAATAATCTGCGTTTTACACAACTACATAAACATCTCTCCATCCATTTTTATCATTTTCTTACACCCGGTCGATTTACCTTTGAGCTCCTGATGTTAGATAATTGCTCACAAGTTGATGTACATGTTGAAATGAGTCAGAGGGTGTCTCTTTGTACGTCCGATTTATCTCAGTGTCTGCATCACTGAGGATGCGCTTTACTTTAATCCCATGGGATCAACAGCTAACTGCCTTCTGGTTAACCACAACGCTGACACACATTTCCACCAGCACTGCTTCTACATACACCTGACTCACTGACAGTTGCCATGGCAACTATGTCTGTCAAAGAGTTTGTGTGTGTAAGTGATGCTAAGATGGCATTGAAGCCGCTTAATAGTTCAGAAGGCACAGTGCTCTCTATGTCCACTGTGTGGTTTTCAAACCTACTGTGAATATGTAATAACTATAACTAACAGTAAACTGTAAACATCTTGAAGGTATAATAAACTCACAATGCAGGGTTAGAAGCAGGAAATGGAAAAATACCACTTAGTTATGGTTTGATGTGAAACGACTGAATCCTTTCCTAAGAACCAGAGTTCTTTCAAAAGAACCAGAGTTCTTTCAAAAGAACCAGAGTTCTTTTGAAAGGTCTTTTTCAGAGTATATTATTACCCATGCCCCAAAGAACGGGTCTGGTAGGAAGATAGTACTATAATTTTTTTTAGCATAATAAAACGAATGTTAAAATATTCCTCTGAGTTTAACACTCTTACAGAGAAAAATTCTGTGAAATTATGACAGATTTATGGCTTGTACTGGGTTTTAAATCCCAACTAGAACTCTTCTCGTCTCTTCTCTGGACAAAAAAAAAGATAGAACCCGGGATGTCTACATCATTCAAATCCTTTAAAAACGTGTTACAGTTCCACCTTTCCATGCAGTTTGTAGTGAACAAACTACAAAGTGCAATTCCTGTGGCATAATTATTGACTATAGTTTTATTGCTGAAATTCACACCTCACTGTCAGCCTCTCATACAAACATCAGCTAGCAAAATACCTCCTGCACTATACTGCAAAGAACTATAAAAACATTTGGGACTCTGTGGTTTACAGGGTAATTACCTTCTTTTAGTGCCAATTCAGTGTTTGTGAGGAAGGAAGTACCTTAGAGAGTGCGCACTAATTTACTGCACATAGTTTAGGGCATTCAGGCTGTTGTATCAAAAGATTTCTGAAATGGAAACGAGAATCAGAGTTGAGGCAGAAAGAGTGAGAAATACTGAGAATAACACAGGAAAAGAACATCCTCCTTTTCTAAAGTCCACCATGAAGCATCTGATGCAACTCAGTGCAAGTCCAAAGATAATGAAAGTAGGAGTAAGATGATAATGAAGAAGAAAGGAAGGATGAAAGAAAGAAAGGAAGAAAAGATGCTGAGACAACTGTACTTTTGCTGAACCACTTAGCTGATATTAAATTCAGTCCCGATGACTTCATCCTGGAGCACTTAGACTCAGAGGTTATTACATCATCAACCTGGAAATGGTCCAGTGATGTCATCTTCGTTATGAAGGTTGATACAAAGTACAAAATCTGCACAGATTGTGTAATGCGTTATGGATTTAGAAAGGCCTGATGTGAAGTTAAGTAGAATAGACTGATGCTGAGAAATAATCCCAGGACAATTGTCTATTTTATTTTATTTTACTCAAAGTCCCCAAACCCTGTATGAGTTTTTACATGACTGAAATTGTTGCATTCACACACATATGCAGACATGTATCTGTCTGCATGAGGACACTCCAATGACATCATGCATCCTTTTAGTCCTACCTTATGCACCCCAAACTTAGCCATAATTCATTTTTACCCTTCAATAAAGGAGTTTTTATTTATAGAGCACTTCCTTACATGTGGGCAAGCAAAGTGCTTTGCATAAAATAAAAGCAAAACAAAATAAGAAGAGTTACACTAGACTGAACATGAGGAAAAATATAGTATGGTAATACTCAAACCTAAATTAATAATAAATAGCTGGATGATTATATACAATTACATTTGATTTTAAAAGATGAAACAAAAGTTCAATATTCACAGCAATAAGAGAAAATAGTAACTTGAGTGTTAATAGTCTAATCTATGGTTTATTTATTTATTGATTGATTGACTGGGGATTTGGCAACTGACATTGTACTTGTCTCTTATGCAGGGAAGAGTTCCCAGTCTGGCATGTGCAGTGGTCCCACTTAGTGCCAAGTGACATGTGAGGGGATTGATGACTAGAGTTCAGTGAACCAGTCTGGTGGCATTTTTGTTTTGTTCAGTCTCTCTTGACCCCCTGTGGTCTGATGGTAGGGGTCACATTGAGTTTCTCCTGCTTTCACTTTATGTTACCTCTATAGATGTTTGGAGACTTGGAGTCTTATTGGCTGTTTCTGGGTGCAGGTGCTGCATTGCGTGGAAGTTGTGGAAAGCTTATGTAAGCCTGCTGGGTCCTGGCCCATTTCGACCAAGTGGTCCTTGTTGTGTCTGAGGTTGCTGTTGCCTTGTGCTGTCGTTGTTTCTATCCTTGTCCATGAACTTGGGGTAGGCTGATCCTTGGTTTGGTAGGGGTGCAATTTGATCCCAATTTTTTTTTAATTAAGGAGACCCTTTTTGGCTTAAGTTTTGTTCCTGTAAATAAATAAATGTGAACACACACACTCACATGATTGTATTTCTACCCATATTAGGAGTTTGCATTGTCTTGTTTTTTTTTTTTTAGTAATTGCATTTATGCCTAATTCGGACATTTTCCCTAACCTAACCAACACCACTTCTTCTTCTTATGGGACCCAGGCTTTTGGGACCCATAAGGACCAGTCAGCCCTTATGGGTTTTGTGTACCAGTCAGTGTACACAAAATACAAGACCACATACACACACAAATGCACGCACACTTTTAACACCACAGGGAGTAAAGTAAAACACAAACAAACTCAGACTCGTGTTTTTTTCTCAGAACTTGCCATATTTTATATTAAGTTACATACATTTACATTTCAGCTCTCTTTGTGCTCACAGTAACAGGAACAAAACACCTACAGTAAACATTATGTGACTTGCATCCACACACTCACAAAGCTGTGTCACTGCATACATTCTCTTCTGGAAAAAGACACATACAAACACACACACACATAAATGCCTCCGCAGCTACTCCACAGTCCCCAGTGCACCCAGTCTGGTCCAGTCAATTCGTAAACCACCTAATTTAGGCTCGTATTTCTCTCTCAGTCATGATATATGAAATAACACTTAGACCTAAACCGAGGTTTTACAAATCAGCAAGGAAAAAATGTAATCAGTGCGATAAACAAAAAAACAACATACATCTTTTAAGAATGAAACATTGGCATTATGAAACGATCTTTAATAGTCCACCTTTGTACAGCACGATCAGTCTTGGTTCTTTCTGGTATTCATATGATGGTCTATTGGTTACTATTTATAGGAGGAAGAGCTACAGAGAGACGTAGAATGAGCAGAACTAGATGTAGAAAAAAGGAAAGTGTAAAAGCAACATTTGAGACATTCTGCACTGCAAACATGGACAGTGGAAATTTGTTGATGCCATAATGATAATGTTGCATGTTTACACGGGATTCTCAGTGGCAGTCTTTGGGATTGTTTAAAGCTTCAACATCCCACACCTTCTAACAGAACACTACAGATGACTGGTTTAATGAATGATTGCAACGTGACATCAGTTGAAATATGATCTCCTCTATATAAAAGTCCACTCCCCCTTTGTTTTAATAACCCTTTACCTAACCCACTACATCCCCAGTTAATGTCCAATGAGCACTGGCCAGTGGGACATCACATCCCGCCAGTCCTCAATTCATCACTTTCAAGGTTGTACCAGTTCAGCTATGGGTAACAAAATCAACAAAACCTCAGCTGTATTATTCCTCTGACATGGTATGCCATTTGGCAATCTGGCGACGTGGGTGGTCGCAGATCTCCCTCCAGTGCTCACCGGCCGTTCCTGCTGCCGATGTGCCCAGCACCAGACGGCCAATAACGGTGTTGGTGTTGCGTGAAGTGCCATTGTCTGAGTCCATCAGAAGCAGCTCTACGCTGGTGTCCCTCAGGCCCTCTTCGGAGGGCAGATCAAACACAAAGAGCTCGTTAAAGACCGGGTTGGGAGAGCATTTTTTCACGTGGGTCTTCTTCTTGCATATGCGCTTCTTTCCTTGGTACATATTCACTTTGACGTATGGATCTAGAGAAAAAGGAGGAAGAGAGCTGTTAATAAATTGCAAAGAAGCAAGAACAGCAATGGAAAATATCCATCTTTGCAGCAGTTATTCCCAAGCCAGATCAATAAAACAATAAAGTGGAAGTGATGGATGTTGGTGATGATGACATAAATGTGTGTATGCACTACACACATACACACACATATTTTGTGTGTATATATATATTTGTACATATACATTAAGTGCTCAAAATAACATCCTGGTCAGGTTTCTTTGGTGCTCTGGGGGTTTCATTAAAGCAGCTGTCAGCGTGCCAGAATGAGTTTGGTTCAATATGTTCGTAGGTCAAAGGAAGTCTTCCTGCAGCTGTTCCTGCAGGTATCATTTCAATAATGAGATGCTAAGATAAAAAGTCTACATACCGGTAGGACCATTGTTTTCAGTCTTGGGAAGATGCCGAGCTTTCAGGACTACTACAGTCAGAGTATTGGTGGTGGATTGGTAGCACAAAGACAGCAGCAGCTCTCCTCGACCCAAGGACTTCTTTATGTAGGGATTGGGAATGATTACAAAAAAAATCAAAGAAGGCGATGGAAACAATGGAAGGTAAGAAAATGAAGAGAGGAGATAAAGAACAGGAGAGTTTTGGTTAGCACGTTCAAGCAAGACTTTTACAACAATTTGAAAACCAAAACAAGGCAAAATTTGTTTAATTCACACTAGAAAGTAAATCCACTTATCATGTCTGCTTTAGACACTACAGGGCATAACATTATAACTACCTGAGAGTGTGTCAGCTTCCCTTTTGCTGCCAAAAAAATCTTATTGGTCGACCAATAGTCTCAAGCATACCTCTGAAGTTGTATTGTGACATTTATCATAAGCCTTCAGACTGCACTGCAGTCTGAAGCCTTCCTCTCAAAATTATCAACCCACTGATGAATCCTATGATGAACGGAGACTTGGTGTTACATCTGTCAGTGGTCATAAATGTATTCCCCAATTGTGTTTATTTCACTGAATACAGTTCTAATATATTACCAAAGCAAAAGTCTTAAAAGTAAACGAAGAGATATGAGTCTTCTTAGCCTTCCACTGCAAATCCAAAATATATTTGTGCTTTATGTGCTTGTTTTTAAAGGCATGCCCAAGCAGTTAATTATCCAGGAAATCCACTATTTTCCACTTGTAAATTTTATGAAATAATTGTTGACTGTCTAGTTTTTAATGCATGCAGTAATCAGCTGGTTTGTAGTTCATAAAAACTATTTGAGCTACCGTTCTTGGTTGTTCCACAGTTACGTACTTAGCTCCACTAAACAAACTCATTCCCTTATGTAGACTTGGTAAATAACATACAGGAATTACTTTTGTGAGTTTTGGTTCCCTAGAAATACTGATGACTACACAGTCCTCCTGGTAGTTAGCTTAACATCAGAAACGCTAACAAATACTGTAATCTGGTTAGAGGGAAGGAATCCATTTTAGTGCTAGTAATTTTGACTTTTTTCTGGAAACTGTAATTATTGGTAATTTATAGCTAATGCACACATATACAAATTCGATAACCAACAAGTAAACCAGTGGTGTTGATTAGTTTTCACTGTAGACAACCGAGAAGAGATAAATGGCATAATTATTATCTGTTATGTGATACATTATCAGATCTCAATAACTACACGTCTTACTGATGAATCCCTCATGTTTTTATTTGCAGGGCGTTTCTTTCCCTTCCTCTCCACACACACACACACACATCTTTATCCACACCACAGACAAGGCGCCTTGGCTGCTGCCGCCACACCTAACTGGATTTCCAACCCCTGAACACAGTTGCCATGGAAATAAAAAATTTAACAAAGACAACTTCTATCCCTGACATAAAATTTAGATGCCAAAATACAAACATGTTTGCTTTCATCTGGGTAACTAAAACGAATGTTAAAATAAATTGTTGTTTTGGGTCTACCTTCATCATCTAAAGGCGATTCTGCTCACTGCATGCTGCCTTGACTCATTGCACTAATGTGTGCTCCCATCCGCCCACACAAAGCAGAAAGACAAAATACCTCCCACACAATGAGAATCCTCACATTGCTTCCAAAGAGCAGCATTCCATCAGCTATAGCACACTGATTAAAAACTCTGGATGTAAAAACCTGCTTATGGCAACTCTGCATTAGCTGCACTGCTGTGCACCCACGCCCAGTCACATGAGGCAATGGGACACATAAGCCCCACAGACAAAGAGCCACCACCCTCCTAGCAAAGAAATACCTCCTGTCTTACAAAACAACATGTAAGAAACTGCTGTGATGCCAAATTTGTGTAAATTTGCTGTACAATAAGCTACTGATATTATGCAATTGTTTAGTTGCATGCATTATCTTTTATGCAGCAGATCTGTAGAATTGTTAACAATCCTTCTCATCTTAGAAACAGACCAGGAAGATATGCACAAAATAAGCACCTTTTGTGAAACACTAATGGGAAACATCAAGGATTAAGCTTATTAATATTCTGTTGATGGTGAAAAATATGAAGTGAGATCGATTGAAGGTGGATATTAAAATCAATCCTCAGATTCTGACCCCTATTTCTCAGTCCTTTCAAGATTTCAAGATCACATTTAAGTAATTTTATAATCCTAAAAAAAAACTCCCTTTCTCTGGAAAATGGGTGTAGATATATCCATTCAATTATTCTAAAATGACCGTGGATCCCATCTGTTGGAAGAGTGCAAACATTGCACCAAACGTATAGTTGTGATTAGAGTTGCACTAGACAGTCTTATATTTCCATCATTGTTCAAAAATGTAAATTATTATCATAGTTCTGTCTGGGGCCTTATGAATGAGAACAAAAATGTATTTTCCTCAGGCATATTTCCTCTCATAGTCAGTGGAGAGCCACAGCTCCTTAACTGAACTCGGCAAAATTTATGAGATATCTTTATAGGAAAAATTCAATACACAGGAAATGAGATGTTATTTCAATGTAGTTCTCTCGGATGCCAGGAAAAGGCAGAAACAGAATCCAATAATCGGCTCTCCGGTGATTTATAATGAGCTCAACACACTACAGAGAAAATAACAAAGTTAAAAATACATGATTTTGTTCCCACTCTGACAGTCCAGTATTACTGTCCTAATTATATTGTTCTGTTTGGTCACAAGCATAATTAGGCACATGACTATGTGTTCAGATGCATGGTAGACATTTTGTGGGGAAAATTGCAGCAATGAGTCTATAAAGTAACACACTTGTATGAGCTTAAGAAATCAATGTAGAAATCAGGTGAATTTGGGGAAAAAGAAGCAAAAATACTACAAAAAAACCTAAAGAAGAAAACTCTATGGCATTTAAATTTGTCTGAACTGAATGCAGCACATCCCTCAGCAGCAGTATCAGGTTTCAAATCCATACCTGGGATGTTGCAATAGATCTGTTCTGTCTCTACGGAGAGATAAGCCTCCTGTTCTGCCTGTCTGCCGATGACTCCATTTAACATTAACTCTTTGTTACCAAAGTCAAGACACTGACAATGGAAAGACTTCGGATTGTTTGAATTAAATAAAATGCCACTCATGCTGTATGTTTCTAATTTAGGATAAAGGTTGATAGTATCTTGCATTAGAAAAGCTTTGGGGGAATCATTATTGGGTCATTTGCACGAAGAACAATTTCATTTAACCCAAAAATATGCACCTGTGCAAATCTTTAATAAATGAAAAATAACTTAAAGAGGGTCTATGTAGTTTTTAAATATGATTTTAGGGGAATCGATTTGGTTTGAGTTTGCTATTTTGCTGCAATGATTTTTATACTTTTAAAAATGCTTTTTATGAGGAATCGATACATTTGGATTGCATTATCTAACTAATGAATAAAAAAAACTTCAATGATGTTCATATCCATTTTTCTAAATGCTGTTCAGGTCTCAGGCCTGAGTGGGAGGTGGTTGGGTGGGGGTTGGCCTGCAGCATATGTCAGCAGTCAGCAGGCAGGAGAGGAGGCGAACCCTGGGGAGACTGTCAGTCTCTCTCAGTAACAAACAACCAACCACAGATAAACTCACACCTAAGGGGGGATAACAATGAACAGTTTGAATTGAGTGAGGAAAACATCCATGACATTCATCTGGATAAAATCTAGAAGATGAACTGAAGAAGAACATCCAAGTCAGTAGCTGTTTCTGCAGTTTGTAGGTTCCCTCCCACAGCCTGAAGTTATTAATGTTAAGTTACTTGCCTATGATAAATATCCCTTAATTATGGATGCGTAGCTGTTTGTCTTGACACAGTGTTGTATTGTGATGGACCGCCAATGAGTCCAGGGTGTCCTCCGCCCCTTGCTCACTGACTACACCCCTCCCTATAAGGATTACGTGGGTACATAAAATATGAAAGTACTTCCACATTTGTTCCACATCTTACCTTAACATTTCTCTTGATTATCTCTCTGCTCATTAGGACACGCCCCTCCGACAAGTCGATCCCAGACAGCGGTACGAGGGTCTCTCCAATGACCTCGTCACGAGAGAAGCGATCAAAGCTCAGCACCATGAAGTGAAGGGCCAGCTCAGACACTCGAGCCAGTGGGATCCCGTAGAAGCTGAAGGTCTCATCGAAAGCCGGGTCTAGAGTCTTCCGAAGGACTCGTGTCTTCACCCTGTGCTTCTTCTCCGGCAGCAGGGTCAGCTTGATGTAGGGGTCAGACGTAAGTGACTGTTCATCAGTTGGAGTCAAACCATGGGCCTCCTGGAGAAAATTTTAAGATATTAAAATAAGATTTTAGCGTGAAAACACTCAGAAAGTTCCCCTGAATAAATATAAATGTGTATTACCTTGATGTGAACAATGAATGCCTTCCTCTCTGCCTGGTACTCTAGAGAGAAGTGGAGGGTCCCTAGACCGCCCTCCTTTTCATCCCCCTGAGGCTTGTCAACAGCCGGGGTGGGTGCCTGGCTCGACAGAGTGCTGGATGGGGACGGTGGGTCACGCCGTTCCATCGCACCAGGTTGAGTGAACCCTGTTTGTGGGGAGGGGAGCTCCAAGTCTGGGGAGCTGCGCACCGTCTGGTGGTGGTGGTGAAAAGGTTTGGTGGTAAAGTTTCCGTTCAGATCCCGCTTCTCAAGATCAAGGTGCAGGGCTGATCTGGAACCATTTGGAGTCGTGGTGGGTTTACCAGTGTCGGGACTCATTGGCGTAGTTTGGCAGTTTCCATTGACATCTGTTTTACCGGTGTCATTAGCTGTTGAGGTTGTGGCTGACGCAAACTTCTTTTTGCCGCTCAGGCTCTCTGGGTAGATGTCGACGCCTTTAAGCATGTGCACAAACTTGTAAGGGGGCGTCTTCTGGGACTTGTTGGTGTTTTTGCGCTGGCAACAGATCCAGGCGAAGGCTGATGCAGTGAAGACAAGGCCGAAAACACTCACCACAGCAACACCCACAGGCACTGCCACTGTGGAGGAGTTTGGAGAAAGGCAGAGGAAGAAAAAAAAGGAAGAAAGTGGAAAGAAAAGGGTAAGATTTTATAAGAAAACACACTTTGAAACAAAGCAGCATCTGCAACACAAGCCACTATGATTGTGCTGTTGCACTAAAGCAACTGAATAAATTTTTCTTCTTCTGACGCACCCTGCAGCCTGGAGTCAAATGAGGTCAAAAACAATGCAATCTGTTCAACCAAGTGTTGTTTTCGTATTCCAGATTTGCCGATAATATATGAGCAGAAACTGCCAGAATCATAAATGACCTGTAACTCCAGAGATACCAAAATAAAGATAATGGTTGCTCAGAGACAGGTGTGGATATCAACAGCTGGGAAGGTCATTTTACCCCACTGCCATTTTGTTCTTTTGGTCGTGTCAAAGCTAACATTTTCATGTATGACACAGTGACAATTCATTAGACTTTTTTTTGCACAGCTTTTTATTGCTTTTTGAGAATGAATGAATCTCAGCTGGTTTTGTAAAATATCTAAGGAAGATTCCACAATATGTTATTTGGAAATGATTATAGTCATTTATCTTCTTTCCACTCAAAAGCAGGGATGATTTTGACGAAATGCTACAGGGCAAGTATTACCACAATTACAACCACGGTGGATGTAATTTCTCTCAAAAGCCCTTATGTCTCACATGGTATCGCTATGATGACGTTACAGGGATATTTGTCACTGTATGCTTTCTTTGTTTTGTGCCGCTGAGCTCTGTCTCACAGGCTATCGCCCTCTCATGCAGCCAGATTTAATGGGTTGATTTCAAAAGAGGAAATGCAGTCCATTTCCTACAATTAGGAGGGCGACCCAGTGGAAAAGCACTCAGATTAACCCATCTAAAAACAGAGATCGGATCGAGGCGCGGGGTTGGTGACCAATCACTCATGCGCTTGCCTTTTTCATCTGGGTAAAGCTAATGTGTTAGATCATTTATTCAGGTTTTTTTCACACATAATAGTCGCCACGGCATGGCTGATGTGATATTAATGTGACAGTGCAGCTCAAATGAAATTATGACAATAAACAGCTTTATTGACATGAGAAATTCATTAGACTTTCTTAGACAGACAGACAGACAGACAGACAGACAGACAGACAGACAGACAGATAGATAGATAGATAGATAGATAGATAGATAGATAGATAGATAGATAGATAGATAGATAGATAGATAGATAGATA
>CAEGAE010074401.1:0-19518 GCA_903067095.1 Girardinus metallicus
ATATATATATATATATATTATTCTGCTTGATGTGTGATGGGAAATGTGAATTCAGTATGAATTTAGTTTTAAATGACAAAAGCATTAGCTTTGCCCCCAGAGCAACCCTCATTGCAGCTCAATTCTTTGTACGTCTCTGAGAATCTTGTTGTTTGTGTTTCATTGCACTGATCCAGTTAATTCAATTTAAAGCATGTCCTCTTATTAATGATATCATTTGCTCCTTCATATGACTTTGCCAACCACATTCCGAGAAATGGAAAAAGACATCTGAGATCTGTTTTGAGATCAAGGTCCTAAAGGCAGCTGAAGACTCCAAGTCCATTTAAAATGGTATACAAAATAAAAAGTCAAGGTAAAGACTCCTTTCATCTAACTGACTGTAATCTGTTTTGAAATGCTTGTTTTATTCTTCAAAGTCATCTCTTTAAGGATTGCATTAGTGTCGCTCTTCAATGTCATGAATCTCTTTAGAACTCGGCTCCAAAATGTATTTTAAACAATGTATAACTTTACAAAGAAAACAATAAAGACCCTGTGCAAATGGCTTTTGACCTTTATGCAACCTTTGAACCTTTGCACCAACTTTGCACTAAATGTCTTTATTAATCCTTGTTTATGATGGGAAGTCGTGTTTTACTATTTTGGTGTACAACCTTCCGGCATCTGAGAAAGGTCATAAGATAATGTAATTCATATAATTACTTTTTTTTCTAAATTCTGTATTATTAGAAAAATCTATAAATCAGGACAAAGTAGTTTGGTATTTTACCTAAATGGAAACTCCTTTTATATCTAATCTTTAGTTTAATACAAAGCCTGTATTTGTGATATGTAATGAACTAGATGCAGGCAGAAGACAGGGTCATTTTGAAGAGTTAATTAGATAACACAAACTATGAATGTTTGCACTGTTTTGAGTGTGACTGGGTAAAAGCTGTTCCGGTGTAAAGTGTTGAGTACAACTAGAAAACTGGAACTGGACCAAAATGCAAGAAGGAGCTTGGGAAGATCATTGAGTAAACTTGAGCAAAATAAAACTTAAAAACAGGAACATGAAGGAAGTGTGACATGGTGGAGCGCCATGCTGCACGACAGACAAGAAGAATCAGCAGGAAATGTCCCAACAACTATCACTCTTTCCTCCAGTTCAGCAGTATGCTTTATTGATATCAACACAATTTCTTTTTATTGTTATTGATCTTATCTAACTGCGTTTTTAGTTTTAATGCTTTCTTTATCTCATCTATTACTGATGTTCAGCACTTTGTTTCAGTTGTGGCTGATGTTAAAGCGCTTTATAAATGAAGTTGATGATGATAGTCAAGATTTTTTGTGAAATCCTGCTTATTATTTGCTTCAGTGCAGAATTCTGCTTTTTGATCCTTACCAATTCTCCCAAAATTCTAAAGTAAAAAGACTTTTCTCATGTAAGCGTGGAGCAGCCCCATCCCCACAGCAAGTTCTTCACTCACAGCTTCCCAAACTGATGCCAAGTTTTTGCCACCATCTTGACCTGTGGATGTTGCAAACAGCTTCTTGTAAAGTGTCCAGGTCAATATTGTTTCTCCTCCCTAATCCTTCTTTATATATTTTTTGTCACCATTCATTTTACAGCTGATCTGTATGTGTCAGTGTGTTAAAGATCTCAAGATTAAAGCCGACTCTGGAGCTTTGGACTATGTCTGGAAGGCCATCATTACCTGCTTTAGCCTATCAAGAGTCATTGCACAATGCTTTTTATTTCACTATATGGCGATCTATTAAAATAAACAAGGTTCAAATATCAAACTCAAGACGGAGGTTATCCAAATTTTCTAATAAAAGGGCACTAAAATCTTCCATTTAAATAAGAACCATCCATCACGTTAAATTCCAGCAGTAATGATTTGATTCCAGTGACAAAGTAACAAGAGCTAAAATCTTGTTTTCTAAGTTTTTGGATGCCTTTTAAAAACTTTTGGCTACACCACTGGCTAAAGAAAGCATTCACAGTTTTGGTAAGCAAAGACAAACGAGTCACTTGGAACTGAGGAAGGAAAACTTACCTTGACATGCCAGATGGTTTACTTCTCAGAAGCATCTGGTAAATTGCCCCTGAAAAGTACGTGGAAGGACGACTACATAAGCAACATCAACACCGACGTCTTCAGGAGTTCATATTGATGAATATCATTACACATAAAACCAGCCTGTTGCTCCAGGATAGAATGCAGATTAATGATGGCGCTACTACAAACTCATCAAGTATCTTTTTCTTTTTTTTCTTCAAGCAGCCAATCCAATCAACTGCAATTAAGTCCTGCCCACACCAGAAGAACGAGCCATTCATCACATTCTTTTCATGACTTCCTTCAGAGCTTCTCATTTTATGACGACTGTCACGAACCACGGGGGCACCAAAACATAGGACAAGAAAATGTATTAAAGGACAACTTAAGAGAATTAAGTGGTCAATGTTTTAATAATTTTGCGACTGTAGTTTATTGACATTCAAGTTTCTGTTTTGCTTATTTTATTCACTTTGTGTATCAGACAGACAAACTGATAAAGGCCACACCTATAACATAGGAAGAAAGTCACACTTCATTTTTCTTTAAATACATTCCAATGTGGCTTCTTTTTACACCCTATTAAACGTCCCGCGGTGTTAGCATGACGCTCATGAGGAGTGTGCCAAATGTACCAGTCAGACAACAGCGGAGCTGGGGGGCTGGGAGTGCCCTGTCAGACTGTCGGTTCCTGGAACCACACACAAAACCCTCTAAAAGCGCACGCAGAGTCAGTGCAACCTCACCGGACTGCACACACAGCAAAAAACTTGACCACATCTCTTCAGAAGGTTAATTAGGACTGGACAATATCTGAAAAGCCATGCAATGGATATGAATTATGATTAATAATAATAATATTAATAATAACTATAAAAACTTATTAAAGTTTATTGCCTGTTCACAGCAAACATTGGTCACAGATAATGTCAATTATTTCCATTTCAAGTGTTGTGCCTCATGTCTGGCTCATCACCACTTGAAATGAGCCATACATGAGGCTAAAGGCTGCGTTGCTTGATAAGTTCAATGTTGTAACATCAATCTAACTGGGTCTCCAATTGTTCCGGGTCTACTGGACTATTAGGTCCAATAGCAGACTGTGTCGTTTTAACACAGGAAGTTCTAGAGAAAAATCCACAAATTTATGTACAACACTGTGAGGTTTTGGTTTTTCTGCGTGTCTATTTAGGTTTCTGTGTTCTGTTGAGTCTCTATGTAGTCCCGTCTACCTCTTGATTGTTTATACTTGTTCTTCGTTTCCCCTGTTTACCCTCCTTGTGTATTTAATCCCACCTATGTTTCTTGTTGGGTCCTTGTCTACTCTCATTGTACTCTAACTGTGTTTTCCCCATTTGCTACCAGCTCTGAGCTTCTAGTCTTCTGCTCATCTGTGCTGCCTGGACTTTGGATTTTGTACATTATTTTTCATTAAACCATCATTTTCTCCACAACCTGTTTTCACTGCGTCTTCCTCACCATTTTACAACCGCAAATCCTGACAAATACAGTTCAGCTGTACACTGAGTTTCTTAAATCAAAGTGCTTATTAAAACTCAAAATAATATGGCATTCATACTTATGATGCAGTTAGTTTACACTATGCTTAGAATATGCTAAGTGCAATTGTCATCATAGACAACAATGGAGAAATTCCCTGACGATGAGTATCAGAAAACAGTGTTATCCATTTTTAATTTGCCACAAACATACAGAATTTCAGACGTTGGGAGGCTGAAGAAATCAAGTTTTAAATTCACTTATTTTGATATAGGTATATATGATCCAAGACACTGGGATAATTTTGTCTTGGACAGGAAAAAAAAGAAAACAAGAGCAGTTTCTATTTATATTCACTCTATTTTTAGCTTCAGTGGTGCCACAGAAACAGACAAATCGAAAAGCTCCGCACGTGACAGACTTAGCCTCCACAGTTCAGTGCTTCCACCTACTCTCGTGCAACCTCTATCTTCCCTAGACCATCTAATTGAGGATTTTCTTCCTTGCTTTTTCTTCGTTCGCATCACGAATCATTCATTTTAGTTGTTCATTCTTCTTTCACCTGTCTCTTCATTCAAAGTCTGTTGCCGTCTTGCTCTGTGAATGTCTCCCTTGCTTCCTTCCTTTCATTTGTGAAACACTGACTACACAGTCACGTTTTGCTTCATACTTTGACAAACCCCTCAAGGCAAGCCATTTCAGGATGTTTCACCACTAAGCAACACACCAACTCTATCACTCTCATAGACGTGTGGAACTCTCTCTCTCTCTCACACACATACACACACATGCATGCCCGCACGCAGACACACATCGCCTAAACCCAAACACACTTTCTTCCTTTTTTTTTTTTTTTGCTCCAACACGTGACTCCTTAACCTGCCACAACTGATAGAGGTTTACCACACCACAACGTTTTCTGTGACATACTCAATTATGACAAGCAGCCACAAAAGCAAGGATGGGATTTGCTGAAGGCAAGATACAACAACATTTAAATAGATTCATGAATGTATGAATGCAGAAAAGCTAAAAATAATGCCAGGTTTTATTTATTTATTTACCCCCACACCCCCAACCCTCCGCCCACTCTCCTCACCCAGAATCATTCAGCTTCTGCTGTTGCTTCACTCTCTGAGGACATGTGCTAAAAATAGAGGTGTTTCCCATGCACGTTTTAGAATTATTTTCCTCAGCCTCTAATCCTGTCTCCCCCTCCTCCCCTCCTCTCCCTTTGCGTGCGCTCTATCCGCTCCGTTGCAGTCATGTGTCACATGAATACAAACTCAGCAATACACAGTTGGCTGCTAAATTTATTCTGCCACATGGACAGAAAGTAATCTTCTAATTTAAACACAAATGTCACTGTTTCTATTTGCTCTTTGTTAAGAATTGGTTTATGTTTCAAATCCTGTGCCACGGAATTATCTCAAAAGGGTGATAGAAGCTGGATGTTCTGCTTAGTTGTACATCAGATAAAGGAAAGGAAACAATATTATAAACAATAGACAGTCTTTAAATTTTGTTTGGAAGGAAACAAAACTGCTGCATAGTATTTTTAATTCTTTGGCATGTTTGGTGTTATTTCTGTTGTTACTACCTGGTCAATTTTGTGACCATGCAGCAACAAAAACTGCATGGGTGGTCACTTTTGTACAACTAAAAGTAAAGTTTAGTTCCAAAAAGATGGCCAGTGTCCTATTCCATTGTCTATTACACAATAGAATAAAAACTTGGGAAATGTTAGCTCTATAGGGAACAAAATGAAAATATTTTAACCATTATTAAAAAATAATGGTTAAATATTTCTATTTATTCTGAACAGTATCATCACAATTGCAACTTCTGGGGACATGCAGTTCAAAGAATATACAGTATTTGTCAATCAAATGCAATCACCAAAATTATGCAGAAGAATAAATTAGTTTTTCCATTTTGTTCTGCATATTGGTGGTTGAATTTTGAGCAATACAAAGATGGATGTAAAGCGATGAGGGGACTACAGTTTTCTGAATGCAGACCTGTTAGCTTCACTATGTCCAATCATTTTTATGTCCTGCCACTCTGCTTCTGCTTCAAAATAATCCATCCGTATTTTGTAAGTGAACTCTGGAGAAAGTTTGCGGCTGCACCACAGTGCCCCCAGTGGAGAGCTCTGTTTTCTTCTCTTGTAGCGTTTACCGTAAAAGTTACAGACTTTGTCCATTTCGCTGTCTTCCTCAAATGTTGTGGTGGTGATAACTTCTAAGATGTTGTGTTACAAAGCCTCTTCCATGAGTGAAACAGCCTTCATGTATATGTTACCCTAACAACACGTTATAAAAGCCATGGTTCAGTTTGTGAGCAACACGTTCAGCTTGGTCCATCTTTGTTCAATAACAGAAATGGAGCTGCTTAAATAAGTAGCCATGATTTACCCATCTTGTTGACCGAAATCCATACAGCCATTCATAGACCATATGCTAATACGGAGTTCTTACATGATGTCACACTTTGTAATGGACAGCCATCTTGGCAGGTGGTTGACAAGAAGCCACAAACTTAAAACTAGCTCCTGCCTCATTCCTATCTAACTTATAAAGAATATAAGTAAATTACATCTACTACTCAATCGCAATTTTTGAGTACTCTACTCACCTCTGTGTAACTCTAAGATGGATATCAGTGATATTTACTGTAGTACATTGTTGTCCAAAGATGGTCCTTGAGGGCCAGGATCCTCCATGTTTTCTCCTTCTCTGCTTGTGCTCTGCCGTCTGAGCCAAAAGCGTTGGTAGCTTCTCACAAAAATGTAATTTTGTCAAATTCACTGATATAATGATGTTGTAACTGTAAGTATTGCTGTGTCAGTGGAATGGATATTACTATTCTAAACTGTTGGCAATATCACCCAATGTGCCATAGGAAAATGGTAAATCAGTCAAAATAATAGAATGTGTCTCATTCCTTAGATCTGCCTGACTCAGCACAGTTGTGGTCTCAAAGTGGGAAGCTTAAAGAATAAAAAAAACGTCAAAAGATCTTTCTTGGTTTACTTGTGAAGTGTGTTGTATACAGGAAATATAATCAGCAAAATATAGTGACTTGTTTTTTTTACATCCCCAAAACATGGATTACTGATGTAAAAGAAAATCTGTGAAATGACCATTATAATTTTCCATTTAGAAGGTTATGTTTATATTGTATTCATTTAACCTTCTCTGTGTTATTGCTGCGTACAGCCAACACTGATATCTCAGACCAGAAATGTACTAATTTGCATGAGAATTAGCCAAACAGCATAATGGGACAGAGTTAATCCACTCTTAGATAAAAGCAAAAATAGCAATTTTTGATGCTGACCCCAATTGTTGCACAACACCGTCTGTTTTTCACAATTCCATTTTTTTTTTTCTCAAACTCATTACGCTCAGACAATGAGATAAAGAAAGGATATACTGCAAAGGACGCTCATAATTTCTAGACAGAGGAGCTGATCTTCTCGTATTGGTTAAGAAGTGAGGTTCCATTCTGAACTCGCCCTAGTTGTTTGATGTAGCGTGTCTATTAAACAGGAGAAGTTGACTTAGATAAATTGCTATGACCTCAAAAAATATGATGTGCAAGAATTTAAATTGACTAAATATATCACTGTTTGTGGATATAATAAGTCCATGAACTTTTTTGGAACTAAAGGAATACATTCTCAGACTTGGTAAAGTCAAGCTAAGTAGTTGGGCACAGTGTTTCTCACCCAATTTTAATTTTTCAGGGGCAGCAGAGCGAGCATAGATCATGTCCCAGAACTCACTGACTCAATGAGACCAGTCACCAGTCCATCGCCTTGATAACATTGAGATGCACAGTCAGACGGCCCTTCTATTGAAAAATCTCAGTTATTTGTAATTGACAATTATACCATGACACATTTGTATTGTCTCTTTATTTCACAATGCCACAATGTGCTGGAGATCTTTAGCTTCTAAGATAAGAAATTAAATAGTTCTGTTTATGTCACAATAGTGGAAATAAGATACTCAAACAGACGTGGTGCAGACTTTGGTTCCACTTTGCTTCCATTGAAGACATTTAAGATATGAATGTATAAAAAACGTAAAATAACATTTTTTTTTTTCTTGTAAACGCATACATGTACAAGACAACATTGAATTAGTGCAAATATGCAGGTGCTAAATATGAACTAGACAGCCTGAGGCAAGAAATTGTTTGCAACAGATTTTTATTTCATATTTTACATGGCTCTGTTGTGTTGGCCTGGAAGGAAAAGTCTAAATAGAGTAGAATAGAAACTTGATTGTCATTGTCCCATGGACAGCACAATTAAATCAGTCCAAGTTGCCTACAATAACAGAAGCTAAAATCTGCTAAAAAGATATATGTACACACATCCACACACATATATGACGGGTACAAACATGGCTTTTGAGTGCGCTAAATCCGGGAGGAGAAACTGTTTGGGAGTCTATTGGTCCTACTAGTCTGATACCGTCTTTCTGACGGCATCAGTTGGCACAGAGAGCGACCAGGGTGAGAGATATCTTTTGAAATCTTTCCTGCTTTTTGGAGACGGTAGTCGCTATGTAGCTGTTCTAGCAAAGTAAGATGCCAACTGATGATCTTCTATGAAGTTCTCGCAACCCTTTAGAGTGCTTCGCACTGGGTGACAGTGCTGCTAAACAGTTTGTGTCCAGGATGTGTGGGATCTGCAAATATGTTACCTGTCCTGGCCCTAGACCTGTACAAGTCTTGATGATCCTCTCTGCAGACCCAGTTGTTATTTGGGTCTGAGCACAAATGTGTGTGAAGTCCGCATTGCGGAAGCATCACAAGCACCCGCTGACCGATTACTTGGTCTGTGTCTCAGTTAATTTAGGGTCAATAAAAAATGGAGGACCAAAATGAAAAGCTGCTCCGCCTCACACTAAAAGCAAAATTGGTTTCAACAATCGCTTTATTTAATATGTGCACTCTCAAGCCACTTTTGCTTTTAAACACCTAAACATTTTAGCAAAGATGAATCTCTCCTGCATTGAATGTGAAAGCTCTTTTCTTGTTTCATCTGGAGCCTTCATAACATTCAGTTATGAAAATGCTGTATTATTTTTTTATTATTTAGAAGAAATTTGACTTCTCAGTTTGATGCCTTGAATTGCCCTCTGACTCTTGGCTGCTCCGTCAGACGGGAGTTCAGCTGGAGACTGCAGCTCCAAGAAGGATCTTTGTGGAAAAGGGCGTCGCTTTGCGAGAGCCTGCGTTTAGGCACTCCTGAATGGTTGCCATGGGAGATCCAAGAACTCCTCAAACATGCTTGAAAGAATCAAAGCAACACTCTTGGTATGTTTTTTTTTTTTCATATGTGAATAACCTTATAACATGATACAAAGCTAAAAATAGTTGCTTTATGTAATCTCCCAAACGCATTACTAAACTACAAACCTTGCTTTATGAGACCAAAATAGTTATCAAACTTTTAAATGAGTAATGATCTCTAAAATACAGAAGATGATAAAACTAATCAAAAGATGACATAATTTTGCTTTGCTGACTCAAAAGACAAACTGCGTTGAAAGTGAGTCAAGCTGCTCAGCACACAGGAGCATTTGAGACATTACTTGTGACAGCACTGTACCTGATGTACAGTATTTGCACATATTACTAAGACTTCACAGACTACATTTTTTATTCAGAGATTATTTTTAATTTGTTTCTCATATTATGGACTTTATTTAATAATACAAAGACTGTGACTCTATACACCAGCAAGGGTCCTGGTGAAGGATAAGATTTAGTGAAGTGATATTCATAAGAGTTCAGACAAATTAAAAGTGGGTCAAGGACACGAATGAGAAAATCGATAATTGCTTGTTATCTTAGCAAAATGGGAAAGAAACTAAAAGCTGATAATTTGTCATTCAAGCCTGAGATTGTAACAGATATAGTCACCAAATGAGGGGATTTGCAGAATGGAAATTAGACTCGGTGGCAGGCAGGGTTACAAATGGATATAGCAATGGAGGTCATATCTATACCACCTCCATGGATTACACACATATGTCGTCCAGCCTGAGTCTCCACCAGCCTGCCTCAACTATTAAAAGGTGTTTCTCATTAAAAGTCCAACAGGAGGTCAGGGATATCATGTCTGTAATCTCCCAGAACTGGAATGATAAGAACCCAGTTATTCATCTTTGACCAGTAGCAGCACCACAGTGAACTGGATACAGTGAGTTGTGCGTTCCCAGCTTCATCTATTCATTTATTCACTGCACATGACACTAAAAAGAGATTGGAGTTTTACAATTTTAACAACTTTGTACCAGGGCGGGATCTTTTCCAATGGAGAAATGTTTCCCGATTTCAAAAACTTTGGTGCTCTTGTAATTCCAGTTTATATTGCGGCAGAAGATCTTGGATTCAGCTTGCAGATCAAAATCAAAAGCCTGATTCATTTCACTGAAGCAGGAACAAGCAAGTCCATGTTTAGGATTTTAGCACAATCCTTTCATTTCATGATCAGTGGTAGCAGATAAATCTGGTGGGTCACTGCCTCTCTGTTTGAGTGGGTGTGAATAGGTCACGTCTCTGATCTGGGGTCAAGTGCATTAGTAAGCAAGTTGTGGTATTTCACTTTGTGGGATCATGTTGCCATGCTTGAATTAAGAGACTTCACCATGTCTTTGGATGCAGACGTAGTTGCCTTTTTCTGAAAATCTAATGCGGCTTTCTGCAGTCCCCTGACCAGCTGCACATCTTTCCATTTTGCACAGATTATGGCAAAATGCAGAGGTTGCCCTTTGTGAAAAATGATATTGGGAGCATTATGCAATAAATAATTACAAACCAGTGTTTGTAATCATCTTAATCAATGACTTCTAATAATGGTCATGTTGTAGATCCTACACTTTTAAATCCTTAAAATGTTGGTCAATAACGGCCTTTAGCTCTTTTTTTCTGGTAGCCATTACGTGAATTTTGAAGGTCAATACACGTCTGCCTGATTTAATGGGAATGTTCTCTTGTTTTTCCCATTTGGAAGAGTCCTATAAGACTGGACAAGCCTTATAGGACTCTTCTATAGTGTCCTATAGGACTGATCCAATAGACTGATCCATATTGCCTTTGTCCTATTGTCTTAAGACAATAGGACAAAGCCTTTGTCCTATTGTCCTATTGTCTTAAGACAATAGGACAAAGGCAATATGACCCTGGATGTATGCTTTTTAATGTTAAAAAGCATACATCCAAAAAAAGCTATCTACTTGGATTGTTGAGAGTGAAATGTTCTGTAATATTGTTGTTTAGAGAGAAAAATACCCAGCCTTTAATTTGAGAACATTTATGCAAAGGTTTCAGTGTGAGATCACACTGAATGGAGTTTCAGGATTTTTGAATTCTTTTGTGGGGGTCAGTGGGTGAAGTGGGTGCTGTGATATTCTAGACGGTGAACGTACTTTTGCAAAAATTGTTTTATTTGAGAATTTCTTTTCACTGCTCTTTACAGATAAAGTTTCCTTTTCTTTTTTAAGTTGATTCACTATACCTGTCTAACTTGTCAAATGTTTTCTGTTGTGTCGGCTAATGAGCACATTTCAGCAATATGATCTTTGAGGGTCATTTTCATTATTCACACCTGATTACAAGGAAAAAAATGGAAATTGCTTCTGCCTCAACGAGACTTCAAAGATCCGTTTGCTTATTAACATTTCACCTTCTTGGAAAAAAAAAATAAGATAAAAGAATTAGATGATCATTACCAAGTAATATAACAAAACTAAGCATGAGAAAAATGGTCAAACCTTTTCATTAAAAATGTCGTTTTTAAAGCACTTTTTTCTAAGTATCCTGTCCATCTCACCACACACATGCATATCTCATCCTTTCTTCAGCTTGCGGCTCAATGTTCAGTAAAGTAGGGCATGTAGTGAAGACGGTCAAATAAGTAAAACCAACTCTTAAAAACAACAGAATATGAGACGTACTCTGTCTGTTTTTTAGTCTTTGTTATGTGTCTTTATGTGTTATGCTTCTTTGTTAGAGTCATACTACACAAACATTGTGCCAGACAGATTAATTCTAACACCAATCATCTCACACAGACTTCAGTCGGTTACTTTGTATGATTTTAACCATTACTGTCAAACAAATGCAGATGAAACCTTTCCTAGTCACTGAAATCACTCTGACATTTTCTTTCTCACCATTACATGAGCCGTAGAGCTGTTGCATATTTTACTGTAAACCTCAGTAAACAAGTAATATACTGAAGAAATAAACACACACAAAAAAAACATAATTTGAATACAGTGATCATTTGTGCTTCTTTGCATTCTTAGGATAAAAAAAAATACCTTGCACAAAGTCAGAGCAATCTGAAAGCAAACCGAAAAGGCTTGGTTTGACACAATCATATGAGTCTTTGCACTAGAATGAAACAGAAGTCACAATCTTAGTAAATGTATTGACTTAAAGCAGTCCTGTAAACACACTTGAATACACATAAAATATGAACCCAGCAGTTCAATCAGGTTCTGCTCGATCCACTCTGGAATGCTCTCAAAGTGAATCCGATACTCTACTAGTTAAGCTGCTGCTTGGTCTGCTAAACATCCTGATTCTTTGGAGCTGTCTGATCAGAACACCAGAATCATGAAAAGCAATAATCCGCTTGTCACATCACCTCTCAAGCTGGGCCCACTACGTCTTTGTTGTACATGTAAAAAGACAGAATGGGGGATAGAGGCTGATCCACTGGTAATGCTTCTCTAAGGAAGTTGCAACAAAGCACAAACTGGAATGTAGGTGAGTGAAGTGGGAAAGTAGCTAGCTAAAAACAAAGGCAGCTTATTTTCTTTGGTTTAAGCAGAAAAGGTGCATGACACTAAAATTCCAAACTTGGAACCAACACTAAGAAAAATAGAGGATTTGAAGGCCCAGTATCCTTATTTTTATTTTATTTATTTAAAACACAGGGTTATTTCAGTGTTTTTTCGACATCAGTGGAACATAGATTTGCAAAGGAAAGGAAGCTGGTGTCCCATTTACTAATCAAAGGCAACTCTTTAGCCTTGATTTAAAGAAACTCAATGTTTCGGCTGTTTTGCAGTTTTCTGGAAGTTTGTTCCAGATTTGTGGTTTATAGAAACTGATTGCTGCTTCTCCTCATTTGGTTCTGGGGATGCACAGCAGAACCAGAACCAGGAGACCTGAGAGGTTCTGGAAGGTTGATACAACAACAGAACCTCTCAAGTTCAATACAACACAGATCTTTAATGTATGGTGGTGCTAAACCGTTAGAATAAACTATTTTATAGTCTATTCTCTGAGCTACAGGGAGCAAGTGGAAGGACTTTAGAACTAGATAGATAGACAGACAGACAGACAGACAGACAGACAGACAGACAGATAGATAGATAGAATGTTTAGGTCTACTTGTGCTAGCTCAGAAAAAGCAGGCTGTATTTTGGGTTAGTGGAGCAGCTTCCCTTTCATCTGTCAGTATACATTAGAACGGCACCAGAACACTGGCTAGCTAAACAAGTTTGGCTCTCAGTACGCCCCTCTCTCAATATGCAAATTGATCCCTTTGATGTTGAACCGGCAGCACGGGGACGGACAGACCGAGAAAAAGAGAAACAGGGAGGAGGTGGAATAAGGAAGATGACAAGATGGGTTTGTTTTTAATCAGCAACTTGTTCTAATGAGGACCCGTGTCAGCAAAACAACACAACTGTGCTCCTAACTGACCCAGCAGACTCTCAATTACTTTCCATAAGCTGCACTTTCCTGGCCGTCTTTTTCAGGAGAGGCTGCCACACTTTGTTGTTGTTATCCACAGTCCACAGGAGCTGCTGAGGGAGAACAAGACCACCCCCCAGTTAACTGTACAATATGCGCACACTTTAAAACATCCAATAAGCTTACTTTATAATTTAATTGAAAAAGTAACTAATCGCTTCAAAGTCATGAACCAGAAGCAGGGAAATGCAACACATCTTCACACTTAGGAGTTTTCTAGTTGAGTTTTTAGAATGTCCCTTCTATGAGGAAGTGTGTTATACATTAAAAAAAAAATCAAATTGAACCTAACGGGTTAACTATGTATGACATTAAATTGCATTTCCATTTTGCAGCGGCAGCTATAAGATATAACACAGTCAGGCTATCATAATAGCATATCTCATAGTACATACTTGCAGTTTTATTTTAATTGAAATCTAGACTGGCTAGATTGAAAGTTGTTACTATGGAGGCAACTCATATAATGTAAGTAATTATATCTTACTGAAGGAATTAATGAAAGACAGAACTCATTTTTCACGTTAGGATATTGCATGCACCGGTAGAATATTTATTTCAGATGACTGTCACCAGCTAATGTAACACGGTATTATTTAAAAAGACAAGATGAACTGTGGAGATATCACAGGTCCAGCCGGTCCAACTGATCTGAATTAATCTAAATGCCTGCGTGTCCAAGTCCTATTTAGATCAGCATCGAAGTCCCATTACCTTAAAGGATCCAGACAGTCGAATTGCTCCATTTCAGGAAATTGAGTTGTCTGCTCGTCAGCTTTTAGGGAGATGTCCGGACCATGAAATGACTGAAAGAATCTTTGAAGAAATGAGAAAACTATTTAAAATTTGAATATTCTCCATTTCAGTTTCCATAAAAATCTGTTTGTTTATTAAGTGTGCATGCGCAGCACGGATTCTTCCTCTATTAGCGCTGTAGAGCAGAGCTCCTTTAAAAGAGAACTAGTTAAAATACTTTATCAACAGTAATAAGAAACATACAGCTAAAATGCTGCTTACTAAACTGCAACATAATGTTAAAAAAAAAATCAAATTATTAATAAGGCAAAGACTCATCACTGAACACAATGGGAAATGTTCAACCTGAAATCTGCTGTTGCCAAAATAATTTAATGATCTAAAATAAACTATTTAGTACACTTATAAACACATCTTTTTAAAAAAACAAAGTCACTGTATCATAGTAATGTTTGGGTTTCTTACTGATCCGAGTCACTACAGATTTATTGATGCTGGGTCTTAGTATATCGTGTTCTCTTTGTAGCTGGAAGTCAGATTCAAATGACCCATGAAGTCAGAATTCAAACTGGCAAAAGCAAATATCACACAGCAGCCTTGATTTGAGGGACCAAAATGGCATTCAAATCATGAGATTTCTGTTCTTGTTTGGCATCCATTTTATATAGTATCATGGTCATGTTATGGGAAAACAGAAAACAAAATATACACACATTATAGAACCTTTCAGTGGAGATAATGCCTTCAGTAATAAGTTAAACTGGTCAAACTAACCTGATGATTTTGTCTTTTCCATGTTTTTTACTTTCCCATTTCAGTTTGTAGACTACCCATCTCTGGGGTGTATTGCACCCACTTAGGCAAATAATTCAAAGTAATTTAACATGATCTACTTGAAGTCCACTCCATTGAAACATGGTTATATAACTCCAGTAAATAATATTTAAAAGCAGGAAGTTGCTCAGAGCTGTAATGGTTTGACCAGGGGTCAGATTCTGTAATTCTGCCCTAAAAGAAAAACAGAACTACCAATAGAATGAGGATGTAGTGTGAATGTTATTTAAAAAAGTGGAAAACTGTAAATTATTGAAGAGACTAAGCATTTTTAAGATCATTTATCTTCAATAATATCTATCAAAATACTTTTTTTTGGAAACAAATGATTTTAAAGGCAACATAATGTAAGTAGAAAGGTAAAAATGTGTAAAAACAAAGGTGTGAGAAATGCGAATACGACCTGTCTAAGGGTAAAAAGGCTTCAGATTGAAACTTTTTTCAAATGTTTTTCTATATTGTTTGAATTGAAGTTTTTTGTGGAACGACTTTTTGTTCCTATTACAGCAGCTTGTCTTTTCTCCAGTCTATCAAGCTTATTCCAGCTGAGTGTCTGTACACACACACTTCTGAACATACATTTGAAGTCTTTGAAATTTCCTATTTTATTTGCAACTTTTAAAATTTTGTTTCACACCTGGATGAAAACTAGAAATGAATCCAACACTTAATCCTCACTAGCAGCTTACTCAGACTGAAAAAGATCTGTTCATTCCTATTTGGTGGAACAGCTGCAATGATTATGCAGATTATACCAGATGTTAGAATAAGATCTCGTATGAAAAAAGCCCTGCACACATTTCTCCCTTCAACTGTAGCATATGAAGCTACAAAGACTGTTCATTTACATTACTTTGCAACAAGGCCATCCTCCAGCATCGACTGTCCACACATAACACTGGGAGTGTGTGAACTTTTGTCTTGCTTACCTTGTCAGAAATATATATTTTTAGAAGTTTCCAGCTTCTGCTGCATTTTCCAATAAGGCTGTGATCTCCTGCTGTTTTGTGACCCTTTGTGGTTGAGTCGTCTGTGAACCCTGAACTTCAGTGGAATTAAAGTGCAACGTTAGATGATGTTTTCTTTCAGCCTGAAGAAAGCCTGGTGTGAATAATTATTTTGTTTTAGGTGTTAAAACGTCTGAATGTAGTTAGTCAGGGCAGATCCTAAATCCAGAGGCAGCATTTAGCCCGGACCCATAAACGGATCTGGGGGCAGATCTGGATTACAGATCTGGGCCAGAAGAAGCCCACAGGTGGTATAATAAAATTCATCTGCATTTGGCTCAGATGTGGAATTCTAGACTCAAATTGGGATTTTTTGGAGGTGTCAGGCAGGCTCACGATCAAGACCAAAGTCCATAAATGGGTTCATGCTGGTAATCGCTGTTTGAACAAAAAAAGCATAAAAGTTCAAAAAACAATTTCAAGAAGAAAAAGCAACTGAAATGCAGATGGAGACAGTTCAGGGTAAGCCTCTGCAAGGGAGGGGGCTGACAGGCTTGTAATTATGGGTAGCGTTAGCGAGGGGCATTAGAACTCTGTATAACTAATGAGGGTATTTTAATGGAACGGGTAAAAGGCAGATCAGGAAAATGGGGGAAAGTGAGTAGTAAACACAGAATAAACAGAGATGGAGCTGAACCATATTACAAAAAAATCTAAAGACTACTACAGAAATAAGAGCCTAAAGCAAATATTTAGAGCAAATTACAAAATGGAACAAAGAAACAAAGAGGAGTGAAATGAGATGGAAAGGCCTTAATGGCAATTATAATCAACCTAAAATAATCCAAATATGAGACAAGGCAGCTTTAGTTGAACTGCACATTTTTAGCAACAAAGGAATTCAAAGTGCTTTACATGATTAGAAGGAATATATGCTATGCTGCAGCTAGCATAGACTGCTGTCAATGCTAAGGCTAGCTAGCATTGCCACTGATGACAGCAGATAAACAGTTTTCCTGTAATGGTACGTTGTTTCGCCACTATTACCACATTTAGCAGCAAATGCATGAGTTTGATTGACAGTGCTAAGACCCTCCTCCTGGCTCTGATTGGTTGTTTTTGCATTTCTTCAGATGCATTTCTCCCAGTAGCACTGGGAGAAAGTGGATCAGATCGATCTTTTCACAGATTATCTGTCTCATAAATTGACATGAAATAGTGACATACTTAACAAATATGTAAAAAACATTTTTTTGTGAAAGCTACATACTTTAAGCATTTTTAACTACTGCTAGGAGGTACTTCAATCAACAAAAGAAAATCACTTTTAATAAATGAAATACCTAACATGTCTTTAAAACTGAAGCTGCTCTAACAAATACCTCTCTGTACTTTGTGACCAGTTTCTTTCATGTTTCATCACATCACATCTGCATTGTTTCCCTGGTCCTGAAAGCAAGGCACATAAAAAATGTAGAAACAAAACCACAGAGCTCAAAATACACACAATTGTACGCTGTTTAACCTAGGTGGGATGGATGTTTACACTGACAGCTGCCAATTATTGCAATGTGTTGACAGTGCAAGGCTGTCACCTTCACAACACAGTTCACTGGCCATGACATTATCAGTTAGACACATCCTGAACAGAGATGGAAAATAACACACAGACGCTAATGCGAGCTGTTTGGGGAGAACGCCAAAAAAAGGAGATAAGAAACAGAAAAAGGGCAAGAAGAGACATTTCAGCTTGTGTGGGGATCAGAAGACCTAACAAGACCTTTATTGTGACATATGAAATCAGCATCTGTCTCTCAAAAGCAGTTTCAGTTGTCCCCGTTTTTATTGAAGGATGCCAATCAAAACTGTGTTGCTCTGATTCCAAAATCAAAATAGCTTTTCCTACAATTTCAAGGCTACTCACATCAACCAATCTTTTGCTGACAGAGCAGCAGAAAAAACTGTCATTATTTCAGATTATTAAGGGAGCGCTTTTCCTTATTAACAGGAAAACATAATGTTTAGATTTGCTGTTTTACAACTAGGGATCGGTGGAAAAGCAGGAATGTTTTCAAAAGGTTATAACAGCTCTGAGATTGAGTGGCTGACAAAAGTGAAAACGTGCTTGTTTTGAAGGTTTGTCCTAAATGGAATCTTTGGCCAAACAAAATGATTTTAAAGTAATGGTTTCCTGGTATAAAAAGCCACATGTACTGGACAGCATGTTCATCTAACATGCTGTCCAGTACAGCCTGTAAAGTCACTAGAGACCATAAGTCTCTGGTGATTCACACAAAAAAAATCAAAGACTTTTTGGTGAGTCTCTGTTCCTATGTTCGAGAACAAGGGATTTGTTTTGGGATCCTTTGTTCCCAAAATGTCTTCCTCCAATCAGAGCTTCCACATATGGAAATAAGTGGTTCAAACCTGGTTTGTAATATTTATGCAACCTGTTTGTTTCCAAGTTAAAAGTTGTTGAAGTGATTGGTGAAATGAGGATGCATGTGGTAAGACCCAAGGTAAGGTGAGATGATCAATGATGTCCAAAAACCACTTGGCAGATCCAGATACAACTGGCTGAAACACCAGGGACCAAAACACTCAGAATGACTAACCAATGACTAAGGATCCAGCAAGGAACAGGCGACTCAGGTGAGATTAAACAAACATGGGATAATCAGGGAACATGAGAAAGCTGGAAACAATCAAGGGCAATACATGACAACACCAGGACTAAAATTAACCAAATTAAATTAACCAAAATAAATACACAGAAAATCTACATACTCACAGATGTAGCATTCGACTGATCCAATTTATTTTTTGGGCACTGGAAAGTAAGGGAAAAAAAATGCTCCTTACTGTAATGATTCTGTGCTGTCTGGATTTTGGGCTTTGTATCTCTCACATCTTCATTAAATTCCTCATTCATTCTCAACAACCTGGGTCTGCTGCGTCTGCCTCACCTTCACCACCCGTAAATCATGACAAAAACATTGTATATGTGACGTAGTTATACAATATCGATTTTGGAATATGGCAACTTAGGATACAAATGATCCTTACTCGAATGATCCCACTTTTGGGATCAACAAACCTCATTGCTTGAGTCATTCCGCAGCTCGATTCTGAATGTTAATTTCATGTTCATTGGAATGCTATGCCAGTATATTTTTTAGCATGCTCTTCAACGATTCATATTTACATTTACCCAGTCGAAACCTCTAATCATGTTTGCGGTGTTTTGGAGAAATTGGCGATTTTACAGAACTGTGACTGACTGACAACCGCTCCAGGGTTTACCCCGCCTCTCGCCCGAAATGTTCCCTGGAGATAGGCACCAGCACCCCTCCTGACCCCACTAAGGATAAGGGTGTAAGAAAATGGATGGATGGATGGATTTTATAGAAGAGCTGTGGGTTCAACACATTAGAATGACACATTTTTTATGATACTGTGAAAGTTCTGGTGGAGCCAGCTGCACATTGTCCAGACTCCGCCCTCTCCCTCCCCAAAAGTGGGATCATTCGAGTAAGAATCATTTGTATCCTAAGTTGCCATCCATTTTCTGTTCACCCTTGTCCCTTAATGGGGTCGGGAGGGTTGCTGGTGCCTATCTCCAGCTACGTTCCGGG